>NW_020870685.1:266564-283050 GCF_003789085.1 Penaeus vannamei
GAGGAGGAGGGGGACGGGGGAGGGGGGGTGGACACCAGCGAACAGGCGACAATGAGTCGGAATGCGTGATGTTCATTTGCGGAATTGGACTATTGTTACTCCTCGGGCGGGAACTCAGGGAGGCTGTGATAGAAGAGAGAGGGAGAGAGGGAGAGAAAGGGGGGGGCGGAGGGGAGGAGAGAGAGAGGGGCACTGGAGGGAGGAGAGGGAGAGAAAGGAGATGGAGAAAGAGAAAGAGAGAGAGAGAAGAGAGAGAGAAGAGAGAGAGGGTGAGAGAGAGAGAAGAGAGAGGAGAAGCAGACAGACAGAAGAAGAAACGAGAGGAGAGAGAGAGGAGAGAGGAGAGAGAGAGAGAGAGGAGGGGGCGGGGGGACGGAGGGAGGGAGGGAGAGGGAGAGAAAAGAGAGAGAGAGGAGGAGGGAGTGAGAGAGAGAGAGAGAGAGATAGATAGATAGATAGATAGAGGAGAGAGAGGAGAGAGGAGAGAGAGAGAGAGAGAAGAGAGAGAGAGAGAGAGAGAGAGAGAGAAGAGAGAGAGAGAAGAGAGAGAGAGAATATATAAGATAAATATATATATATACATATATAATATATATATATATATATATATATATATAATATATATAATATATATAAATATATATAATATATATATATATACTATATATAATATGTAAGAAGGGGAAATGCAACACGAACAAACCTTTTAAAAAACAAACACTCCAATGTCTTCGGTAAAGTCAAAAGCACAATTATTAAAAAAAAAAAAAAAAAGCAATATCATCGTTTTTCACTTTTTTTTTCTTATCACAAGGATCAAGCGACGACATCAAAATCATTCGCGATCCTGTATTTTTACATGTCATTTATCTCTCAATTTGCATAGAGATTGAGTTGGTCGCCCTCGGTGGACGGGGGCGGAGGGGGGGGGGGTGGATCGGGGGGGGAGGGAGGGTAGGAGAGGAAGTGTGGGGCTGGGGGGTGGGGGTGATCGATGGGTGATGTGAGAGGGGGGGAGGGGTGAGGGGGGAGGGGAGGAGAAGGTTTTTGGGGGTATGGTAGAGAGGGGGTAAGGGAAGGGAGAGGGGTGGAAGGGTAAAGGGAAGGGGGAATGGGAGGGGAAGGTTTTGTTGGGTATGAGGTAGGAGAAGGGGTAAGGGGAAGGAGGGAGGGGGTGGGAAGGGGGAATGGGAGGAGAAGAGTTGTTGGATATGGGTAGAAGAGGGGTAAGGGAGAGGAGGGAGGGGTATGGGAAGGGGTAGAGGAAGGGGGAAGGTTATGGGTGAAGGGTGAGGAAAAGGCCGAGGGGTGGATGGTTATGGGCAGAGGCAAGGGAAAAATTGGGTCAGTATAGGTAGGAGAAGAGGGAGGGAGGAGGGATATAGAGACGAGAGGGGAGGAGGAGAGGGACAGGGGGAGGGGGATGAGAAGAGGGAGAGGGGTGGGCAGGGGAAGGGGGGAGGGATATGAGAGACAGGGAGAGGGAGGAGGAGGGGAAGGGGGGGAGGGATTGAGAGAGAGGGAGAAGGGAGGGGGGAGGGAAGGGGAGGATATGAGAGGCAGGGAGAGGGGAGGGGGAGGGGCAAGGGGGGAGGGATATGAGAGAGAGGGAGAGGGAGGGGAGGGCGAGAGAGGGATATGAGAGAGGGAAGGTGAGAAGGGGGGAGGGGAGAGGGGAGAGGGGAGGGGGAGGGAAGGGAGGGATATGAGAGAGAGGGAGAGGGAGGGAGGCGGGGAAGGGAGGAGGGATATGAAGAAGAGGGAGAGGGGAGGGGGAGGGAAAGGGAGCAAGAGAACTGTGGGTAGAGGGAAGGAGAGGATGTTGAGGGGGGTTGGGTAGGGGGAGGGGAGGGGGGTATGAGAGGAGGGAGAGAGGGGTATTAAACCGGGTAGAGTGTGTATAGGAGGGGGGGGGTTAAGGAAAGCGGGGAGGGGGGGGGAGGGGGGGGAGGGGTTTCACTGTGGTAAATCCAACGATTGTATTTTTTCCACATCATTAATTTCATATATATGTATATTTTTATCTTTATTTCGTTAATGAATGCATTTGAGCGCGGTAAAACGAACGGAAACAATCTGGTTTTATCGCCAAAAATTTCCAAATCAAGTATTTTTTTTTGCAATTTCTTTATGAATTTTGTATAAAAAAACAATGACAACGTTGCCAGTCATTTGTCACTGTTATTGTCGTCATTATTGTTATTATCATCATGAGTAGTATTGATGTTATTGTCATTGTTATCATTATTATCAGAATTGTCATTACCATTATCAAATACTCTATCGACTTCAAATTCTCTATCGACACCAATTAAAAAAATAATGAAAAAAGAAAAAAAGGAAAACAAAAAACTATACAAACAACTTAATGAAAAATAGATAGATACAAAATAAAGATGTTTTTTTATCATAAAATAGTTAATCATAAGTTATCATAAAAATATTTATGCTCAATACACCGATGAAAAAATGAAAACAACTTAATGAAAAATAGATAGATAAAAAACAAAGAAAAAAAAAATACTTATAAAAACAACTTTATGATCAATACAAAACAGACATAATGTACTGAATGCTACCACAATATGCAGTGCAACATTTGTACAAACATTATCATTTCTCTCTTCATTATTCCTTTATTCCTTATTTACGGAAATAAGGGCAAAGCGAAAGCAAAATCTTTTAACCCTTTCCCTGATAACAGCTGTTTCGTGTTTCACTTTCTTGGGATCTGCTGCAAAGTCATTCTGTTTATGTATTTTACAATTTGTAGGTCTGTGCTGTCTCTCTATTCGCTGTTGGCTTTCTTTTCTGTTCTGAGTTGTTGTTTTTTAATTGAACTTCTGTCTGTCTCTTTTCTTCTCTCTCCTTGCTCCCTCTCTCTTTTTCGCTTTCTATCTTCCTTTTCCTCCTCCGCCCCCTCCCTCTCTCTCTTTCTCTCTCTCGCTCTCTCGCCCTCTTTCTCTCTCTCTCGCTCTCTTTCTTTCTTTCTTTCTCTTTCTCTCTCTCTCTCTTTCTCTCTCTTGCTCTCTTTCTCTCCTCCCTCTCCCTCTCTCTCTTTCTCTCTCTCTCTCTCGCTCGCTCTCTTTCTCTTCTCTCTCTCTCTCTCGCTCTTTCTCTCTCTCTCTCTCTCGCTCTCTCTCTGATCCTCATCATCAAACACACACATCGCATTAGATATCAAAACTACTTATCATTGCATCTATTTACTAATGAAATTCAAATATCTCTTTTCAGGTACGTGCTCATATCTCACTGTATTCACCTGTAGCCAAGTGAGTGTTTTTTATATTAAAATTTATATTATATTATTTATATATATTATATTATTTATATTTGTATTATTTATATCATAATAGTTTTTGTACAATATGCTTTCAAAAAAAGATGTGTATTTGGTTGTAATAGTTTCTCTGCTTCAGTCATTTTGCTTTACGTATGTTGTAGAGAGGTTGTAGATTTAGAATGGTTTTGTTAACTGTGTGTTTGACTGAAGTTTTCAATGTCTTTTCAAGTCAAAATAGATTATATTTAAAATTCCATTCAGTTTATGTTATTCAATGTTTTTTTTTTTTTTTTTTTTTTTTTTTTTTTTTAATCGTTGTTAAATTATATGCACTGTAATTCACTAAAACATTTTTTTTTGTCAAATTCTATTAACTGCAATTCACTAAATTCTCTACAAGAAACCGAGGCAATGACATCACGTGGCGCATGACATGACACCTTCCCTCATGACCGTTGCATTTGTTGTGACCAAAGACACTTGACTGTGACCATTACTTCAATTGTTGTTTTTGTTTTTGTTGTTCATATAAGAGTATTATACCATCATTATTTCGTGTTTTTGTGAGTGTTTGTTTTGGATATTGAAGATAATCCAGTGATTTATAGGTAAATATGTGAGAAAAACACTAATTAGCTCTAATGAATTTACTGATCTGATTAAAATCTGCGATTGGGTGTTAAAACCTTGAAATTTGGAGTAATTTGCATGACAGGGTAAATCGTTCAGGTGTTATTATTTATTTATTTATTTATTAATTATTATTATCATCATTATCATTAATTTTGTCCGTGAATATCTCGTTTATTCTCTTCCCCTCTCTCTCTCTCTCTTTGTCTCTCTCCTCTTCTCCTCCCTCTCTTTCACTCGTTCTCTCTCTTTCTCTCTCTCTCCTCTCTCTCTCTCTCTCTCTCTTTCTCTCTCTCTTCTCTCTCTCTCACACACACACACCACCTCCTCTCTCTCCTCTCTCTCTCTCTCTCTCTCTCTCTCTCTCTCTCTCTCTCTCTCTCTCTCTCTCTCTCTCTCTCTCTCTTCTCTCTCTCTCTCTCCTCTCTCTCTCTCTCTCTCTCTCTCTCTCTCTCTCTCCTCTCTCTCTCTCTCTCTCTCTCTCTCTCTCTCTCTCTCCCTCCCTCCCTCCCTCCCTCCCCCACTCTCTCTCCCTTCCCTCCCTCTCTCTCTCTCTCAAATATTTCTATCTATATTTTTCTAGTTAAGTAAATTTCGTACTGTGGGTGAACGAAAGAAAAACAATATACATAAAACTAGATAAAAAAGATACAAGATTGAAAAAAAGATAAGAAATACAGATAAGACCAGTTTATACGGCCGAGGATTCATATGTTCCTGTTGGGGTGTTTTAGAAGGAGGAGGAGGAAGAGGAAGAGGAGAAGAGCGAGAATAATGATTAGGGAGAGGAATAGAAGAAGGAGAAAGGAGAGGAGAAGAGAAATGAAGAAGTCGATGAAATAGAAGAAGAAGAAGAAGAAGAAGAAGAAGGAGGAGGAGAAGTGCGAGAAAAAGAAGGAGAAAGGATGAAGAAAAAGAGGAGGAGGAGGAGGAAAGAGTGAGAAAGGAAAAAAGAAGAAACAAAATAGAAGAAAAGGATTATCAAAATCAAATAAACAAGAAAAAGACAAAAAAAAAAAAAAAAAAAAACACACACACCACAACAGGGGGTGGAGGAAAGGGTGGGGGTGGGTAGAGTTGGAAGGGGGGGGTGGAGGGGTGTATTTCATCCCCGGCGCACTCCTGTACGAATGAACAAGGTGTGAAAGAGAATAACAAATAACTGCGCAATATGTGTGTCGCTGTGTTTATTTATGATGATGATTCGCTCACTTTCTTTCCTATTTTATCTTCCTCTCTTTCTTTCTCCTTATCCCCTTTCTCCACCTTTCTCCCTTCTTGCCTATATCCTATGCCCTCTCTCTCTTCCCTCTCCCTATTCTATCCTTACACCATATATTTCTCTATTTCCCTTTTTCATTCTCTCTCACTATCTTCATTTCTCCTTCTCTCCCTATCTTCCTTTTTCCTTCTCTCCCTATCTCCCTTTCTCCTTCTCTCTCCCTATTTCCCTCTCTCTCCTTCTCTCTCTCTATCTTCCTTTCTCCTTCTCTCCCTATTTTCTTTTCTCCTTCTCTCTCCCTATCTTCCTTTCTCCTCTCTCCCTATTTCCCTTTCTCCTTCTCTCTCCGTTCTCCTCTATATCCTCTCCCTCCTCTTTTCTCCCTTTCTCCTTCCTTCTCCCTGTTGAAACCCCTTCTCCATCTCCCTTCCTCTCGCCCTTTCTCTCAAACTCTTTCCATTTTTATCTGTGTCCTATTTGTCTCCTCTCTCTCTCCCTCCTTGTCCTCTTCCCACTTTCTCCTCTTTCCACTCTTCCTCCTCTTTCCTCCCTTTCTCTTTTTTAATTATCCCCGCTCCCTTTCACCTCTCCCAAATTCTCCTTCCTTCCTCTCCCTCCCCTCCTTTCCTCCTTCCCTCCTCTCTTTTGCACTTCTCCTCCTCCCTTCCTCCTTCCTTTCCTTTCTTCCCTTCCTACCTTCCCTCCTCTCCCACCCTCTCTCCCCCCCCCCCTCCCTTTATCTTTTCTCTCTTCACTCTCTCCATTCTCTTCTTCCTCCTCTCCCCCTCTCTTCCCTCCCCTGTCCCTCTCCCTCCTCTCCATTCTCCCATTTCTCCCCCCTTCTCATCCTCCCCTTCCCACTACTCTCTATCTTTTCCACCATATTTCTTCCTCCCTCCTTTAATCTTTTCGCTCCCCTCTCTCCACTGTCTCCTTCCTCCCTCCCTCCCTTTCCCATCCTCTCCCTCCCTCCCTCTCTTTTTCATCCTCTCCCTTCCACCCACTGTTTCTCCAACCTCCCTCCCTTTCTCCATTCTCCTTCCCTCCCACCTTCACTTTCTCCATCCTCTCCCTCACACCCCTCTCTCGCCTTTCTCTCCTCCCTTTCTCCTTCTCTCCTCCCGCCTCTCCATCATCTCCCTCCCCCTCCCCCCCTCCCCCCCCACCCTCGGGCCCCATAGCCGTCGATTCCCGAGCCTCTCCATGTCGGCGGTGGCTGCCTTCGCGGTTCCCTTAATTTGACACTTCCTTCGCTTGTAGGGCTCCGCGCAAGAACGGCGTGGCGGACCTTGCTGCGTCCCCCTCTCTTTCTCTCTTTCTCTCTGTCTTTATCTTCTCTTTCGCTTTGTATTCTTTTTGGTTTTGTAGGCTCTTTGGTTTTGTGTTCTCTTTGGTTTTGTATGCTCTCTGTTATCAATTTCTGTCTCATTCTTTCTCTCTCTCTTCGCTGTTTCTCCCTTCTTTGTCTCTGTCTCTCTCTCTCTTCGTTGTTTCTGTCTATCTGTCTGTCTGTCTGTCTGTCTCTCCTCCTCCTCTCTCTCTCTCTCTCTCTCTCTCTCTCTCTTTCTCTTCTCTTACTCTCCCCTCTCTCTCTCCCTCCCCTTTTCAGCCCCTCTTTCTATCCCTTTTCACCCTTTCCTGATCTCCTCTCCCTTCCTCCCTCGTGTCGTGTATGTTTGAGGCATTTTCGTGATTGATTGACGTTTGTTATTTCTTTTCTCGTCAATCTTTTTCATTTCGGATTGTTATGCGGAAGGGAGGGGGGAGGGAGGGAGAAGAGAGAGAGAGAGAGAGAGAGAGAGAGAGAGAGAGAGAGAGAGAGAGAGAGAGAGAGAGAGAGAGAGAGAGAGAGAGAGAGAGAGAGAGAGAGAGAGAGAGAGAGGAGAGAGAGAGAGAGAGAGAGAGAGAGAGAGAGAGAGAGAGAGAGAGAGAGAGAGAGAGGTTCAGTTCACTTCTATTCCAATCCCAACTTACCTCCCTTTCCTTTCCCTCCTTTCTCTCTCTCCCTCCCCCCCCTCTCTCTATCTGCCTAATATATCTCTTTCTCTTTCTTCTCTCTCTCTCTCACTCTATCCCTCCCCCCCTCTCTCTCTGTCTCTCTCCCTCCCTCCCTCTCTCTCTCCCCCCCCCCTCTCTCTACTCTCCCTCTTTCTCTTTCCTCTCTCTCTCTCTCTCACTCTCACTCTATCCCTCCCCTCCCTCTCTCTCTCTCCCCTGCCCCCCTCCCTCCCTCTCTCTCTCCTCACTCTATCCCTCCCCCCTCTCTCTTTCTCCTTTCCCCCTTTCTCTCTCCCCCCTCTCTCTTTCTCCTTCCCCCCTTTCTCTCCCCCCTCTCTCTTTTTCCTCCCCCCCCCTCTCTCTCTCCCTCCCCCTCTCTCTTCTCTTTCCCCTCCCTCTCACTCTCTCACTCCATCTCTCCCTCCTCCCCTCTCACTGTTTCTCCCTCTCTCTCTCTCTTTCTCTTTCCTCTCTCTCTCTCTTCCCCTATCCCTCCCTCCCTCTCCTCTCTCTCTCTCTCTCTCTTCTCTTTCTCCCTCCCTCTCTCTCTCTCATGATCAATATAGATGACTCTCTGTCCTCTGCATGATGCAAAGCGCGTGCTGTTGAATGTGCAAGATCCGTACATGATAAGCTGTGCATGACCTCTTTGTCCTGGGGCGGAGGGGCGATTTCTGCTTGGCATGGAAGGGTTAGATTATCACTGTCGCTATTGTTATCGTTATTAATTTCGGTATTTATGTCTTTATTATCGTTATGAACGTTGTAATATTAGTATGTGTTTTATTGTTATTATAATTTTCATTATCATCATTATTATTATTATTATCATCATTATTATTGCTGTTATTATTATCATTATTATTGCTGTTATTATTAATATTATTATCATTATCAATATCAGTAGCAGTAATAGTATTAATATCATTATTATCATCATAACTATCATTATAATTTTTATTATTATTATTATCATTATTGTTATCATTAGTATCCTTATCATTATTATCATTTTTACTGTTACTATCAATACCATCATATCATTATTATTATTTATATTATTTTTGTTATTGTTGTCATTATCATTATCACTATTATTTCTGTTATTATCATTATCATTATTGCTATCATCATCATAATAATTAACATTATCATTATTGTTGTTGATATCATGATTGTGTTTTGTTATTTTATTATCTTTGTATTTAAAATTATTATAACTATTAAAATTAATAATTCTATCACTGTTGTTATCATCATTTTGTTACTGTTACTTTAATCAGTATTTTCATTATCATTGTTATGATTATCATTACCATTATTGTATTATCATTATCATTAGTATCATTATTACCACTATTATCATCATTAATAATTTCATTATCATTATTATCTTTACTGTTACATTTAATTTATCTTTTCTTCGTTATCTGATTCTGTTTCAGCAGCAATGATGACAGTGATAATTATGTATTGAAATATATCGATAAAGTGGATATTTGTCTGAAAAATATGGTTATACTGATGACAGAGACAGAGGCAGAGATAAATATATATATATAGATAGACAGACAAACAGATAGATACATACATACATACATACATACATACATACATACATACATATATATATATATATATATATATATATATATATATATATATATATATATATATATATATATAATAGAGAGAGAGAGAGAGAGAGAGAGAGAGAGGAGAGAGAGAGAGAGAGAGAGAGAGAGAGAGAGAGAGAGGAGAGAGAGAGAGAGAGAGAGAGAGAGAGAGAGAAGAGGAGAGAGAGAGAGAGAGAGAGAGAGAGAGAAGAGAGAGGAGAGGAGAGAGAGAGGAGAGAGAGAGAGAGAGAGCGAGAGAGAGAGAGAGATAACAATAGCAATGGAATAGTGTGAAAAGAGACACTAATATTGGTAATTACAATGAGATTAATGATGGTGACAGTGATAATGTCAATGAGAATTTTGATGACTATCATGATAATGACAATGATAATAACAGAAAATGGTTCTAATGATTTTATTGATTATAATATTGGTGAATAGATTAGATTAGAAGTATTGATAATGTTTGTAATGATGGTGATAATAGCAACATTAATTGTAATCATCATAATGATAATGATTATAGTGATAATAAGGATAAGAATAATGATAAATCTTAACAGTCATCATAATAATGATAACAATGATAATGATAATGATAATGATGATAATAATAATCATAACAGTGATAATAATGATAAGGATAATAATACTAACAATAGTGATAATCATCATCATCATCATAATAATAATGATACTGATGATGACGGAACAACAAATACAACAATAACAGTAATAATGATAACAAGAATACTAATAATAACAATAATAAGTGATAATAATGATAGTGATGATCATGTGATAATAATAATAAGGATAATGATAACAATGATGAGGATAATAATGATGATAATGATAATCATAATGATGTTGATAGCAATAATGATGATAATAATTATAACAGTAATGATGATAATAACAACAACAATAATAACAATAATGACAATCATAATAATAATAATGATAAAAAAGCAATTATCATTATCATTATTGTTATAATGATCATAATGATAACAATGACATTAGTAATAATGATAATAATCATAATAATAATGATGATAGTAATGATGATAATAATCATAGATAGGATAAGTAATAATGAGCAATATATGATTGAAAAAAAAAAAAAAAAAAAAAGAAAAAAAAAAATTTTGTGATGATAATGGTCTTTATATTAATGACAATGACCATGATAATGATGATGATCATCATGATGATGATAAAACAACAATAACAATGATAATAATAATAATAATAATAATAATAATAATATAAATAATAGTGAAAACAATAGCAACGACAGCAACAGCAATAATGATAATGATAATATTGATAATGATGATAATGACAGTAATGATAGTAATAATAAATATGATAACAATAACAGTACTAATGATAATGGTGATAATAATATTGATAATGATAAGAGTAATAATGATAAAATAATTATACTAATTACAAATGATGGCAATGACTATAAATAATGATAATTATGTTATTATCAGTATTACTATTAATATCATTATTAGTAGTATTTCTTATCCTTTTTACTATTATTATTGTTGTTGTAGTTGTTGTTTCTATCATAATGATAATTACATTATTGTTATGATTATTGTTATGATAATTGTTATCATCATTCATATCATTATTTGAATAACAAAAATAATATAGTTATAATAATGAAAATGACAATAATGTTTAGCGTTTATATAGTTATGGAAATGATTATGATGCTGATAATGATAATGATTACAATGATGATTGTAATGATGAGAATCATGATAATGGCATGGTAATGATGATCATGATAGTATTTCATAATAATGATACGAACAATTTTGATGGCAAAAGTTATCATAATACACTAATTGATAATGTACATAAAACTTTTCCTCTAAAAGATTTGCTCCCTTCTCAGTTCTCCCTCTCCTCCCTCTTTCCCTTTCGCCCTCCCTCCTCCATTTACCTCTCCCCCTACCTCTTCTTACTTCCCCCCACTTCCCCCTACCTCCCTAATCCCCTGTGTTGTACATCTTTCTTCCCCTCTCCCTCTCTCCCTTTCCATCTCTCTTTCTCCCCCACCCTCCCTGCCTCCACCAACTTGACCCTACATCCCCCTCCCCTACTTCCTCCCTTTCAATCCCTTCCCTCTTCTACCCCCCCCCTCTCTCTCTCTCCTTCCCTCTCCCCCTCTCTCTCTCGCCCCTTCAACACCCGTCCATGTTGTACATCTCCCTCCCTCCCTCCCTCTCCTCCTCCTCTCCCACCCTCCCCCCTCCCCCACCCAGGCTTCCTTCCCAGTCTAATTCCTCCCCTCACAACCCCCCCCTCCACCCTCCACCCTCTCCACCCCTCACTCACTCCCCCCCCCCCCCCGCCAAGTGTCCCCGGCCAGCACTTCCTGTTCGGATGCTGCAGGGTGAGCATTTTCCTCTCGCTGAGGCTGATACGCTTGTTAGCATCCTGCTTGGTTTGGGGCCGGGGGGGGGGGACGGGGGGGGGGGGGAGGGAGGGGAGGGGACGGGGAGAGAGGGTAGAAAGGGGTGAGGGGAGGGGAGGAACGGGGAGAGGGGGTGGGAGAGGAGGGGAGGAAGGGGGAGGAGGGAGGGGAATGGGGAGAGGGGGTACTGGATGGGGAGGGAGGGAGGGAAGGGACGGGGGAGAGAGGGGTAGAAAGGTGAGGGAAGGAGGGGAAGGGATGGAGGTGGAAGAGAAGGGAGGAGGGGAGAGGAGGAGGAGGAGGGAAGGGGACGGGGAGAGAGAGGGTAGAAAGGGGTGAGGGGAAGGAGGGGAAGGGATGGAGTGGGAGAGAAGGGGGAGGAGGGGAAAAGAGGGGAAGGGGACGGGGGAGAGAGGGTAGAAAGGGGTGAGGGGAAGGGGGGAAGGGGTGGGGTGGGGGAGGAGGGGAGAGGGACGGGGAAGGGATGGGGGAGAGAGGGTAGAAAGGGGTGAGAGGGAGGGGAAGGGATGGGGTGTGGGAGAGAAGGAGAGGAGGGGGAGGGAGGGGAAGGGAATGGGGAGAGGGGGGTATTGGATGGGGACGGGAGGGAGAAGAGAGAAGGGGAGGGGTAGGATAGGGAGGGTGGAGAAGAGAGGGTAAGAGGAGAAGGGAGGCGGATGGGAAGGGTGGGAAAAGAGAGGGATGAGAGGAGGGGTATGGATGAGAGGGAAGAGAGATAGGATGGGGGGAAGGGGGGGAGTAATGGGAGATGAAGGGAGACATTTTTGTGTTGGCGAGGACTGGGGAAGGGAAGGGAGGGGGGGTATATTGGGGAAGGGTGGGATAGGAAAATAAAATCATGAAAAAGAGGGAGGGGAAGGGAAGAGAATAGGCGTTTGCGTTGGAGATAGGGTGTTGGAGAGAGGTAAAGGGTTGGGAATTGTGCATGTTTGGAGGGGGGGGGGGAGAGGGATAGGAGGGAACTGTGTTGTAGGGAGAATGTTGGAGAGGGAAGGGGAGGGGAGGGAAAGGGAGGGAAAGGGAGGGAAATGAAAGGCAGTTATGTGTGTTGGGGGAGGAAAAGGAGAGGAGGGAGGAGGGAGAGGGAGGGGAGGGGAGGGAAAGATAGAGTGAGGGTTATATTTGTGGAGAAAATGGAGGATAGGAAGAGGAAGAGAGGATGGGAGAGAAGAGAAAGATAGACCAGGAGATTAAGGAAGGGAGAAGGAGAGGGAAGGAGGGAATGATTGGAGAAGGGGTAAGGGAATAGAGAGAGTGAGAACGAAAGAAAAAGTTTTTTGGGAAAGAGAAAAATAAGGGTATGCGAGAGAGAGAGAGAGAGAGAGAGAGAGAGAGAAGAGAGAGAGAGAGAGAGAGAGAGAGAGAGAGAGAGAGAGAGAGAGAGAGAGAGAGAGATAGAGAGAGAAGCGGGGGGAGAGAGAGAGAGAGGATGTAAAGGAAAATAAGAGAGAATAAGAAAAAGAAAGGAAAGGGGGAAATTCATGGATATGAAAAAAGAAAGAGAATTTATAAAACAGAGAGCATTGAAATGATACAAAATTAAAAGGAAAATTGAAAAACGAAACATGAGGAAATAAAAGAATATTTCATGAAATACATATGTGGATAGTGGTTGCATGTGCATGTATATATGTTTGTGTGTATTTATATATGTATGAATACGCGTATGTGTATGTTATGTATGTGTGTACATATGTGTGTATATGAGTGAGTGTACATATTATGTGTGTATATGTGTGTAGTGTGTGTACACACATGTGTATATGAGTGAGTGTATATATGTGTACATGAACGAGTGTACATATGTGTATACATGTGTTTGTATGTGCGTATGTGTGTAAGCGTGTCTGTTTGCATATCCGAGCGGCCAGACAGCGTGTACGGATTCCTGGCCGAGCGACAGGGACATCCCAGGAAGGAGGGTACGCCGCCCCCCCCCCCATCCCCACCCCCCCCTCCCGACTGGCTTTCCCTCCTCCCTCTGCTCTGCTCTGTGTCTGTCTCTGTCTGTTTCTGTCCGTCGGTGTCTGTCTGTTGGTCTGTTTCTGTGTCTGTCTGCCTCTCTCGCCTCCTGCCCGCCCCCCCCTCCCATCTCTCTCTCTCTCTATTTTAAATGCCTGTCACACCAAACATAAGAATAGCGAATGGAATAAACTAAATTATTATCATATCTATTACTTATTATATAATTTATCTCTCTCTCTTTCTTTTTCTCTTTGTCTATTTATCTATCTGTCTATCTCTATTCACTCTCTCGCCCTTTCTTTTTTCTCCCTTTCTCTCTCTCTCTATCCCTCCCTTTCTCTCTCTCTCTCTCTTCCCCTCCCTTCTCTTCTCTCCTCTCTATCCCTCCCTTTCTCTCTCTCTCTCCCTCCTTTCTCTCTCTATCCCTCCCTATCTCTCTCTCTCTCTCTTCCCCTTCCCTTCTCTCTCTCTCTCTTCCGCGTTCCCCGTCTTTAATTTCTCTCTTCCTTTCCCCTTTCTCCCTTTCTATGTCATGTAAGCCACTTTTTTCCTCGTCTTATGCTTCTTCTTGTGTTCATCTTGTCATCGTTTTCTCTCTTCCTTTCTTTTCTTCTATCCCATCTTTCATATATCTGTTATCATCTTTGTTCATATCATTATTTTCTTTATTCAGTTTGTCTTCATCCAGTTCTTTCCCATCGAATTTCTTTCGTCATCTATTTCTGTTTCAATAAAAAAAATCTATTGACACAATTAGAAACAAATATAGACGAATGATTCATAAATGCCAATAAATGGATAACGAGAATGATTTAAATTATATGTTAATTATGTTTACTAAATACGATGATAATAGTGACGACAAAAAACAATAATGATATCAATAACAATATTAGTAATGATAGTACTGGTAGTAATAGTAGCAATAGCAGTAGCAGGAGTAGTAGTAGTTACATTGGTATCATTATTATTACCATTAGTAGTAGTAGTAGAAGTATTATTATCAGTAGTGGTAATAGTAGTAGAAGTACTAGTAATTGTGGTGGTAATAGTAGAAGTAGTAGTAGTAGTAGTAGAAATAGTAGTTGTAGAAATATTAGCATCATTACCTTTATTGGTGGTAGTAGTTGAAGTATTATCATTATCATTTTTATCAGTAGTAGCAGTAGTAGTAGTAGTAGCAGAGTATCAGTAGCATTAGTAGTAGCAGCTGTAGCAGTACCCACACCTCCACCGCCTACAATAATGATAAAAATAAAATGATATCCTGGTGAACCAAAGTGACGTCCACATGTACCACGCCAATAAACTGATATACGGAAAATAAACAAACACACATACTTTAGGATATACGGATGTTGATACAACATACGACGAACATCCACACAAACACATACACACACGCGCTCACAGACAAACACACACACACACACACACACACATACACACACACACACACACACACACACACACACACACCACACACACACACCAAACGCACACAATAAGCACACACACAAAATCGTACATACATATCCAAACGCACACAAGCACACGCGTACACACACACAGAAGGGTTGCGTGTGATCTCATTAATGAACCAATATATACTAGCCAATCAAAACACCCGGGGCGTAATTAACCTTATTTCCAATAATCATCACATTACTGTTTACGTCATCATCGCCACCACACATCATCTTGCTCTTATCACGGTCATTAAATTACTGAACGCTGCTGGGACATGAAGCCGCTCATGTACTGTAAACACGGCCGCGTTCGTTCATGGCGTGAGGTGGGACGGGCTTGACGCATGGGGTCGGTGAAGCGAATAAACTGAATTTTCTAACTTTTTTTTGTATCTAGAAGGTGATATAGAGTCATTACTTTTCCTTTCTTGAATATAAAGACTAATTAGACTAAGTATTGCCCCATAAACACCTTTTATTTCGTTCGCATCTCACTTCCCTCGCACTCTCCCACAAGCGAACGCGGCCGCATCGCTTCTACCACGCGCCATTACACTTTGCTAAAATGGATCCACGTTTCGCCGATTCCGCGTACCCAAAGTGGCCATCCGCGCGGCCCCGATGGCGGGCAACGCTCCTACAAATTTACGAGCGCGGGAAATAACTTTGCAATTAGCTCTATACGACTCGTAGAAACTGAATTATGAATAGTAATTACCTGATCAAACATAGAAGAGCAGAGACTGGCACTTTTGGAATGCCACGGGGAGGAGGAAGGGCATGGGCGGCCATACATCAAGGCGGGCGGGACACTCCTATGCATCCTCACGCCCACGTGGAAGGAGGAGCAGGTGCCTCTCCTTCTTTCCTTTTCCTCCTCTTCGCTTCTCGTTGCTTTGTTTATCATTTCTTTTCTTTTAATCTTCCCAAGTCCTTTTTTTATTATTATTATTATTATTATTTTTTAGATTAAGGAGTTAATTCATTCGTATTTTTTCTGTTCTTTTCTTTTCATTCCATCTCCACCTCTTCTTTCCTTATCACTTTTTTATCAGCTGTTCTTCAATGCTTCTCCACCAATCACTCCACCTCCTCCTCTTCCTCTTCGTTATTTTTCTTCTAAATCTTCTTTCCCACTTTCTCTTTTCCCACGCTCGTATTTATTTCCTATTCCTTCTCCTTGAAGTTCTATTTCCCTCTTCCAAATTCTCTTCTATTTACCCATTTCCTCTCATTCCTTTTTCATCCATCTTCTTTCTCTCTTTTCTCTCCTCTCATCTTTTGTTTTGTCCCAATTTTCTCTGTATTATGAAAGGAGTAATTCTTAGAAAACAAAATATTTTTGTTTATCTGTAATCATGATAAACAAAATAAAGCTGCCATCTCTATTATCATTATCGTTAGCATCATTCCGTTGTTATTAATTATATAAAAAATAGTAATACAGACATTTTGCGCGCTTAATCCGAATCCCCGCACTTGGCTCTGGCTCGCCCCTGGCTTGGCTGAGAAACACAATGGCGGTTTTGCCTAATCATGCTGTTTACCATTCCCCTGTTGTTTACGGCTCCTCTTCTCCCCTTCGCTTTCTCCCTCCTCTTCCCCTCCTCCCGTGTCATATTTTCGCGATGAATAATTACATTACGTTCTCTGGATGTAAGCCAAGTTGAAGGGAATCGGAGAGTGAATGAGAGGAGAGGCAAGGCACAAGGTTTCGTAAGGAAGTCAAGACGCAGGGAATCGAACATTTTTCACCAAAAAAATATATCAGAATAAATTATATGTTAATGGACGCGACGTTAATTGTAGGGTACATGATACATCCTTAACATT
>NW_020870685.1:289282-294282 GCF_003789085.1 Penaeus vannamei
AACAAAAATAAATCTTTAAACCACCACTCTCCTCGCTCTCCAAATTGTCCAAACATTGCACACTCAGTGAGGTATTTTTTTAACCACTTTATCAACACGACAGCATGTTTGGTCGTTCGGAGTGACGGGTCGTTATCAGTCGCGTGCGAAGAAGCGTCGTTATCAGTAATTAGTGAAGATTAGTAGAGAGAAGAGAGAAAGAAAGAGATTGCGAATAAGAAAATGAAAAATAGAAAAATAGATTGAAGAGAGATAGAGATAGACAGATAGAGAGAGAGAGGAGGGAGAGGGAGAAGGAGAGGAGAGGGAGAGGGAGAGAGGAGAGGGAGAGAGAGAGAGAGAGAGAGAGAGAGAGAGAGAGAGAGAGAGAGAGAGAGAGGAGAAGAGAGAAAGAGAGAGAGAGAGAAGAGAGAGAGAGAGAGAGAGAGAGAGAGAGGGAGAGAGAGAGAGAGAGAAGAGAGAGAGAGAGGGAGAGAGAGGAGAGAGAGAGAGAGAGAGAGAGAGAGAGAGAGAGAGAGAGAGAGAGAGAGAGAGGAGAGAGAGAGAGAGAGAGAGAGAAGAGAGAGAGAGAGAGAGAGAGAGAGAGAGAGAGAGAAGAGGGAGAGAGAGAGAGAGAGAGAGAGGGGGGGAGAGAGAGAGAGAGGGAGAGAGAGAGAGAGAGAGAGGGAGAGAGAGGAGAGAGAGAGAGAGAGAGAGAGAGAGAGAGAGAGAGAGAGAGAGAGCAAGAGAGAGAGAGAAGAGAGAGAGAGAAGAGAGAGAGAGAGAGAGAGAGAGAGAGAGAGAGAGAGAGAGAGGGAGAGAGAGAGAGAGAAGAGAGAGAGAGAGAAGAGAGAGAGAGAGAGAGAGAGAAGAGAGAGAGAGAGAGAGAGAGAGAGAGAGAGAGAGAGAGGGAGAGAGGGGAGAGAGAGGGAGAGAGAGAGAGAACAAGAGAGCAAAAGAGAGAGAGAAGAGAGAAGAGAGAGAGAGAGAGAGAGAGAGAGAGAGAGAGAGAGAGAGAGAGAGAGAGGAAGAGAGAGAGAGAGAGAGAGAGAGAAAGGAGCTAATACCAAAAGCGAGCACAAGGAAATTACAAAACTACAACGGCTAAATCAAACGAAGCCACAAAACGGCGTTCCCACCCTTCCCTCTCCTCCCCTTCCTTCCCTCTCCCCTCTTCCTCTCATCCATTCCTCCCCACCTCCACTCTCCACCTTCCCTTCCCAATTCCCCTCTCCGCCCATTTCCTCCCTCTTCCTTCCCTCCCACTCCCTCCCCACCCCACCTCCCTCCCATCCTCCCCATCCCTCCTCTCTCCCCCCTCCTCTCCCTCTCCCCATTCTACTCCCTCCATACTCCCTCCCCTCTCCCCTCTTCCCTCCCATCCCCACCTCCCTCCCCCTCCCCTCCCCAGGAACAGCGAGACCGATGTCCGCCATTACCACCGGCTACACGAGTCCATGGCGCGGCGATTAACCTCATTGTCGCTGGACTTAATTCTCTTAATGTTACACCTCAATCTCTCTCTCTGCTCTTCTCTCTCTCCTCTCTCTCTCTCTTCTCTCTTCTCTTCTCTCTTCTCTTTCTCTCTGCTCTCTCTCTTCTCTCCCTCATCTCCCTCTCTCTCCTCTTCTCTCTCTCTCTCTCCTCGTCCTCTCTCTCTCTTCTCTCTGCTCCTCTCTCTCTCCTCTCTCTCCTCTTCCTCTTTCTCTCTCACCCCTCTCCCGGAGCCTTTAAACCCTTTCCTCACTTCCGCCGGCCTCCTTCTCTTCTCTCCTGTTATTATATGTTTTATTATTATTTTATCATTATTATATTATTATTATTATTATTATTATTTTAATATATTATATTATTATTATTATTATTATTATTAATTATTATTATTATTATCATCCTCCTTCCTCTTCGTCTCCCTTTCTTCTTTATTTCTTCTTCTTCTTCTTCCTTCTTCAATTCATCTTCATCTTCTTCTCGTCTTCCTCCTCCTCCTCTCCTTTCTTCTTCTTCTTCTTCTTCTTCTTCTTCTTCTCTTCCTTCTTCTTCTTCTTCTTCTTTTCTTTCTTTTCTCTTCTCCTCTCTCCTCCTCCTCACCTCCTCCAAATCACCACACCTCCTCCACCACCACGACCTCCTCTTCCTCCTCCTTCTCCTCACACACACACACACACACGCAACAAATATAGAGTTGTGCAAGCGTGCGTGTATAGGAAGACGGGTTGCGTGCATGAGTGCGTCCGTGCGTGCGTGCGTATTTGTCATAGTACTCCACGGTGCAGATAAAGACGCCACGACAATGCAGACAAACTCAAAGGTATTTCTCTATAAATTCCAAGATATTCTCCGCGCAAATTAAATAAACTCCAAAGTACGCTGACAGAAAATAAACAATAACAATATCAACAACTACAACAACAATAATAAAATAACAATAATACAATAATAACATACTACAAAATACATACATAACAATAACAGCAATAACAATAACAATACCTACAACAATAATAACAATAAAACAACACAACAATGAAATAAACAACAATTGGAAAAATAAAATAAATTCATGAAATAAAAAATACAAATTAAAATACACAAGAGCACCACAGACCGATACCAACACAAGATCCTACAACAGTTGCAAACAAACAAACAAAAACAACAAAAACACAAACAAGAATAACAACAACACCCAAAACAACGATAAGAACAAGAATAAATAAAACAACGAAACAAAAAACACAGCAAAAAAACAAACACAAACAAAAACAAAAACCAAAACAAAAACAACAAAGAAACAACGAGAAGAATAAAACCGAGGACCGTTCTCGAAAACCTCAAGAGGTCATTAGGAAGCCGAAGTCGAAGCCGAAGACGCCGCTGACCTCTCGAGACGCGGGATTCAATCCGAACATTTGGCAAAGGCTTAATTCCCCTCTGCAGCGCCGCCTTGCCCTCCCCCCCCCCTCTGCCCTTGTCCTCAAACCCCCCCTCTTCCCCCCCCCTTTCCCCTTAACCCCCTATTCCCTCCCTATCCCTCCTTCAACTGTCCTCTCCCTCTTCCCTTCCCTCTATCTCCCCAATTCCTTTCCCCTCCCCCTCCCTTTTCTCACCATCCTCTTTCCCTTCACCCTTATTCCCACAGACCCCTTCTGTCACCCCTTTCCTCTATCTCTACTTCTTAACCTTCCCCTTACCCTTTTAACCCTTCTTCCTCCCCTAACCCGCCTCCTCCTCCCCCTTTAACACTTCTTCCCCCCACCACGCTCCTCCAACCCCTCCCCTCTCCCCTTTAACTCTTCTTTTACCCTACCTCCTCCCTACCACTCACCCCTCCCCTTCCCCTCTCTCCCCCTTTAACCCTTCTTTCCACCCAACCCTTTCCTCCCCGTCCCCCTTCTACTCTCCAACCCCCTCCCCCTCCCTCTTTAACCCTCATTCCTCCCCTACCGCCCCCTTCCCCCCTTTAACCCTTCTTTTAAACCCCTTCCTCCTTCCCCCCTTTAACACTTCTCCTCCCCTTCCCCCCACCCTCAACACCCCCTCCCCCCCCTCTTTAACCCTTTCCTCCCCTACCCGCCCCTTCCCCCATCCCCCTTTAACCCCTTCTTTCTACCCAACCCTTTCCCTCCCCTTCCCCTCCCCTCCTCCCCCCCTCCCTCCTTGGCTTCCGCACAACCGGGTCCACTTGGGGGCAATCTGCTAATGGGCTCTCCTGCTCTGGTCGCCGGCTCCTGGTGCCAAGCCCTGGTGCCTCTCGCGTGGGTGCCATTTGCTTGTGTCTCTCGTCCTTCCTTGTTGGGCTTCTGCATCTGCTTGTCTCGGGCTTGGCTCTTTGGCTTGGCTCTTTTGCTTGGCTCTTTTGGCTGGGTCTCTGTCTCTGTCTCTGTCTCTCTCTCTCCCTATCTCTGCCTCTCTGTCTTTCTATCTCTATCTCTATTATGGCTCTTTTGCTTGGGTCTCGTCTCTTATTTCGTCTTTTGCGTGTGTTATTTGCTTGTCTCTAGTCTCTATTTTGACTTTTGCTTGTCATTTGCCTGTCTCTCGTCTCTTGTTTTGTCTTTTGCGTGTGTTATTTGCCTGTCTCTAGTCTTTATTTTGCAATTTGTTTGTGTCTCGTCTTTATTTTGCCTAATGAGTGTGTCATGTGCTTGTCTCTTCTTTATCTTGCAATTTGCTTGTGTCTCGTCTTTGTTTTGCCTTTTGCTTGTGTTATTTACTTGGGTCTCGTCTCTTATTTTGCCTTCTGCGCCATTTGCTTGTCTTTCGGCTCTTATTTGCCTTCTGTGTGTCATGTGCTTGTCCTCTCTTATCTTGCAATTTGCTTGTGTTTCGTCTCTATTTTGCCTTTGCTTGTGTCTCGTCTTTATTTTGCCCTCTGCGTGTACCATGTCGCCTGTGTCTATGTTTTATCTCCTGCTTGTACCCTTTGTTTCGGTCTCGTCTATTTCTTTGTTTGTTTGTGTCTGATTACCTCATGTTTGGCCTTTTGTTTGTCTGTTTCCCTTATCGTTGGCTTAGCATTTGTTTGTCTTCGGTTTGGTCTTTTGTTTGTGCCTCTTACGTGTCCCTGGCTCTCGTCTAAGAGTGTTTTTAATCGGTTTCTGCTTCTCTTTGTCTTTCTGCCGCTCTGTTTGTGTTTGCCTTTGACGTCCATGATTCGTGTGGAGAGTGGCACTGTGGAGGCATCAGAACTTTCGTATTTAGTTCGCAGCTAAACTCTCGTGCTCAGCTCTTACTTTCTCTCTCTCTCTCTCTCCATCTCCACTCTCTCTCTCTCTCTCTCTCTCTCTCTCCTCTCTCTCCTTCGCTTCTCTCTCGCTCTCGCTCTCGCTCTCGCTCTCGCTCTCGCTCTCGAGCTCTTCGCTTCTCAGCTCTCGCTCTCGCTGCGCTTCTCTGCTCTCGCTCTCAGCTCTCGCTCTCGCTCTCGCTCCTCGCTCTCAGCTCTCGCTCTCAGCTCTCGTCTGCTCTGTGTGCTGTGTTATGTGTGTTGTGTGTGGTGAGGTGTGTGGTGTGTGTGTGGT
>NW_020870685.1:306782-311782 GCF_003789085.1 Penaeus vannamei
CACGTATCATCTGACAGCTGATGCCGTATACTAAGAGAACCTTCTAAAAAACAAAACAAAACATTAATTTAACATTCTTTTCTCACACACCTCAGTTCGATATTCCGAAAGAGCTATGGACGGTGCTCAGATACATCGTCGTTCGGGAGATAATGCTTTACAAAGTGGCTTACATGCTCTCGATGACGAGGGCATAAGCGGGGATCTGCTTTTGCATGATCATATTTGCAAAAAAGGACGTTTGAGGACTCATTTACCTATTTTTTTGACATGTTCCCGTTTTATCAATACGAGATACACCACTTATTCTAATTTGATGACATGATTTGATCTTATATTGTCAGTTTTAATACTAGAGGTTGACCTTTCTTCGGAGAATAAAGTACTAACTGTATTATTAGGAAAGGTTCGTCTGGGCATCAAAGGAGCGTTGAGGGAAAGTATATGTATAGTATATAAACAATGCACTATATATGAGCGAAAAATCTATCGGCACTCTTATAAATTAATCATAATATTCTGCAGAAAAAAAAATTGATTTTCATACTTTCAGTTCTTTTCCTTCAGATTTTTTAATATTTATTTCCGAACAGATGTAAAAAGCTTACTCTTTTATATTGGAAATAATTTTCTTTCTTCTTGTCTTATGTATATTTTCAATTTCATAATCCTAAAGCTAGTTCTTCACTATAGCATCCCTAGATATTGTAATTTCCTATTTCACACTCTCCCTCTCCTTCCCTATCTTTTCTCTCTTTGAATACCTCTCCCTCTTTCCTTTCTTCTTTCCATTCTTTGAATTTCTCTCTCTCTTCCCTTTCGTTTTGTCTCCCTCTTTTCCCACCTTTTCTTCTTCCGTCTTCCCCCTCCCCTCCTTCCTTTTTCCATTTTTTCTCTCTCCCCCTATCCCTTTTTCCTCCTATCCCCCGAAGCAGATTCCTATTCCGGGAATAAACGCTGGACGGGGGGAGAGAGGGGGGGAGGGTGATATAAATAACTGATAAGATGAACAGAAAGAGAATGTCAAGCAGGCAGGGAATAGATAAAGACGAAAGATAAAGATGAATGATAATGATAACGTGGTGATGAAGATGATAATGTTATGATGATTAAGAAGTTTTATGGTGATTTCTTGCCTTTCCATAATCTCAAGAAAATATCCTTTGCTATTAACTTTGACATAAAAACGATCGGTCTTCATTGTCTAAACTCCTGTTTATCATTAATTACAACAACCTTTTTGCTTTCACGTTTTCATATTCATATCCATTTTAGGATTTAATCGTTTGATCTTACCCACAAGAGGATCCAGACCAGGACATTGGAAAGAATAAATGACATCGAGGTTAATTCTTTCAAGACTACATGGTATTTTTTTTTTTCTTTCGGTGTGATCTACCTGGTATAGATGAAAGAGAAAATGAATTTGATTTTCTACGTCGAATTAAAAGATTTTCCGTTTTTACCAAGAAGCTAATAGGTAAAGAAATCTCTCTCTCTCTCTCTCTCTCTCTCTCTATCTGTCTGTATGTCTCTCTCTCTCTCTTCTTCTATATCTCCCTCTCCCTTTCATTCCCTCCCTCCCTCCTTTCTCCCCCCCCCCGCCCTTCTCTCTCTCTCTCTTTTTCTCTTTTCCCTCTCTCTCCCACTCTCTCTCCCCTCCCCCTTCCCCTCTCTCTCTTTCTCCTTCATTTCTTTTTTCTTTTACTGGAGCCTTTTTCTCTAATCGCAAATTGCGCGTTGCAGGTGAAGTCAGAACAATAGTTTCGCTTCGTCAGATCTTTAATTCTGCATTATTTCAAAAGTTACTCATACTGGGCATCACCGGCTATATTTTACTTTCCTCTGTCTGTCTGCTCGAACAATATTCTTTTCTCTCTCTCTCTCTCTTTGTGTTCCCCTCCCTCCCCCTCCCTCGCCCTCCCCCTTCCTCCCTCCCTCCCTTCCCTCCCCTCCCGTCCCCCCCCTCCTGCCTCCCCCCCCACCTCTCCTCTCTCTCTCTCTCTCTCCACCAGCCTTGCTCTATAACGAAAGATTCAACACAGTGATAATTCTCGGGTTATCGTGCCCATCGCCGCCATATCAGCTGCACCGCGGGACGAAAAGGGACCCGGGATTCTGAGTGAAAGATAGTCCCGGATGTTGCGTTGTTTAGAGATATATATATATGCATTTTTTTTAGAGGAAATACACAAATACTCATATGTGCCTCCATTTGTATAGATGCCTTTAAAAATGCATGGGAGAATCTATGAATATATTGCCAGTTGAGGAATGCCGTTTTTTTTTTCATATTTCCCTTTTTTCTCGTGGGGTTTAGTGTACTGTGTATATGTTACACACACAGCTAGAATGTAACCGCAAATATACAAGCTACTGGATGTAAACAGATATGCATTCCAATATAGAAACGCAGTACCACACACGCAAAAAAAAAAAAAAAAAAAAAGAAAAGGAAAAAAGAAAAAAGGGAAAGGACCATTCGTATAAAGATTTACAAGAGGTGGAAGCGGATGGATATATATGGGAAAAAAACGTTTAATTTCGCACGCTGATGAGATCGGAAACCAAGGAGGAAAGGAATAGAGGAATTCAAGCTTTTGTTGGAGGTTTTGCGTTTGTCTTGATTATTTGGCTTTATTTCACTTATGATATTTGAGATATTTTTTCCCGCCTTTATTGCCTACCTTTCCTAAAATTCGTCTTTACTGATGAAATTGAAAACATAAATAAAGCGTGAAATAGAAGAAAAGGATTATTTCTTCAGACATTATTTATAGGATATTCTCCGTTCTCCTTGTTTATATGACTATTATTTCTCCTTTCTGCTAACTTGTAAAAACATTTTTCCCGCCACATTTTTTTTTATCCGAGCTCGCCCTATATCTCTTGAAAGTGGCCACTTTAGCCCCGAGATTCAATATTTTATTGTCATCATTACTTTTTTCTAACAGACAAAAAATACGTTTGTGCTTTTTCAGGTTGAGATTCATTGTACATTCCTTACAGTTTAACGGATAATAAACAAATGTAAAAATGCGTTCAGCCATGTGTAGTGGAAGACATTTTTTTTTCTCTTTTTTCGGATATATCTTCTTCAGTTTATAAATCACCAGACGATTTATCACTCAGGCGTGTAAATCTTCATCTATCACTGTTCCTATTAGTGCTGTAATTTCTCTTTGTCTTTGTGCTTGTATTGAAGTATAACATTTCGTGTATTTTTTTTATTTTTTATTTTTTGGAAAGGAGGCCATGCAGTCATACACACCCACTATACACACAGACTCACACTCACACATGTACACACAACTAAAAACATGCACACATTTTTTTTTTGTAAAGGAAACCATGCAGTCATACACACACACTCACGCATTTCTTCATATATACACCCTTATACAAACAGACCCACACTCATAATTTTACACAACTAAAAAACATGCACACATATGTACATATACATATATAACTTATATACACATACCTACCTACTTACTGACCTATCTACCTACACACACATAAACACACATACATGCTTACACAGATTGACATACATACAAAAACAAACAAACAAACAAACTTACACACTTATAATATATACACCACCAACCAAACCCTTTAATGATCATTATTTCTTATCAACACAAACCAATAAAAAGAATTGATAAATAACATCAGTAAACATAAGAATCCTTTCGCAAAATGTAATTTATGATCTCGAGCAACCGGCCTTTTCCTCGTTGAAGGAAAGATAAATGTTCTCGTCTCACATAAACCCAGTTCTTTTGATGTAATTAAAATGGAATCCTCGCTTGTCATTAATCGCTCTGGAGACTGCAATATACGTGTCATGGAGAGAGCTCGATCCTCTGTGTCAGCTGTTCTGTCATGTGATTTGTTTTGGGATATTTTTTTCTTTTTTTTTCTCTGTCTGGTGATCCTCCGGTCTCGATTAATGTTAATCTCCCCAACCCCTTCTCTCTCTCTCTCCCCTCCCCTCTCTCTCTCTCTCTCTCTCTCTCTCTCTCACTCTGTCTCTCTCTCTCTGTCTCTCTGTGATTGTGTGTGTGTGTGTGTGTGTGTGTGTATGAGCATGGTTGTGTGTATATCTGTCTGCTTATCACCAATATATATATATATATATATATATATATATATATATATATATATATATATATATATATATATATATATATATATATATATTTAATGCACACACACATACACACACACACACACACACACACATCTACCTACCTATCTCTATATATGTACATATGTATAATTGCACACGCACAAACACACACATATATAAGTATACCGTGTATATATATTTATGTGTGTGTGTGTGTGTATAACATCTGTGTATGTGTATGTGTATGTTTGTTTGTGTCTGTGTGTTATCTTACAGCTAATGTATCCAACCATTTATTTATTTATCTATTTATTGCATTTACCACCACTGGCTAAAAGTACAGGCATTGAATTCATAGATACACCTTAGGCATGGTCATAGCATTACACTGAAAACGGTTTTACAGTGAATATAGAAGTACATCGCAAAACATTATTATGCTGCAAATATCACTATACTGAAAAAAAGAAGATGAAGATGGAAAGGTATTGTTACATTTGGTATTTTTTCATTTTGTGAAGTTACATTCCAAAATTAGGATACAAAAGAATATATTCAAGGACGGTATGAAATAATTACATATTTCTGCTTACCTCATGCTAGGGTGTCTAATAGGTTGTAACACATGACGCTGTACAAGATAATGTACAAGATGTTTGTATTCTATATTGCAAAGATTTCACTTACTCTCTTCGACACTGTAAGTTTTCACCACCTTGCCGATACAGTCTGTATTTTACTTAGTTTAGTCTTTTATTTAATAGCCTGATTAATTGCAAATGTAGACTATAATATCATTGAAATCTGTATCATATCAGTGAAAAAAACACATTCGTTTATCTACTCATTTACTACGCCGGCA
>NW_020870685.1:316782-324282 GCF_003789085.1 Penaeus vannamei
ACACACACACACACACACACACACACACACACACACACACACACACACACACACATACACACACGCTTACAATTACTGGCAATATTTGGGAACAAAGTAGAGATCAGTGAATTAGCGTATAGAGATGAAAACAAGTCTAAACTGAAGAGAAGGAGAAATTTGCTCATATTTCTAGAAAAAAAGATACTCTAAAGTGGCTATTTATGTTAATTCAAAGTCGTATTTTGGCTCCATTCCAACGTCAGGGATATCATACATCTTTTTTGGTCATGTAGAATGATATGTATGATTCATGACTAAAGTGATAGAGCAACGGACTTGAGATAGACAGACAGTCAGACAGGTAGACATACAGACAGACGGAAAGAGAGAGTGAGTGAGAGAGAGAGAGAGAGAGAGAGAGAGAGAGAGAGAGAGAGAGAGAAGAGAGAGAGAGAGAGAGAGAGAGAGAGAGAGAGAGAGAGAGAGAGAGAGAGAGAGAGAGAGAGAGAGAGAGAGAGAGAGAGAGAGAGAGAGAGAGAGAGAGAGAGAGGAGAGAGAGAGAGAAGAGAGAGAGAGAGAGAGAGAGAGAGAGAGAGAGAGAGAGAGAGAGAGAGAGAGAGAGAGAGAGAGAGAGAGAGAGAGAGAGAGAGAGAGAGAGAGAGAGAGAGAGAGAGAGAGAGAGAGAGAGAGAGAGAGAGAGAGAGAGAGAGAGAGAGAGAGAGACTAGCAAGCAGGCAGAGAGAGAGAGGAGAGGAGAGAGAGAGAGAGAGAGAGAGAGAGAGAGAGAGAGAGAGAGAGAGAGAGAGAGAGAGAGGAGAGAGAGAAGAGAGAAGAGAGAGAGAGAGAGAGAAAAGAGAGTCAAACAGGACAAAGACAGAGACAGGCAGACAGAAACAGACAGACAAAGAGACAGACAAACAAACAAAAAATGGGAGATATATAAAGAAAGAAAGAGACAAAAGGGCCAAATACCAAACAACAAGGGAAAACACACACGAAAGATGACAGAGCAACATCAACAACATCAAATTCAATCTATTCCACGAATCGAGGCGGTTCACACTGCAATTCCTTTTACAATATCTGACTGTTTTTTTTCTCCATTGCATCTAATTACCACAGGCTTACAAACATACATTGGGATTTACGCCGGATAATCACAGATCATAGAAATCAGTTTAAACTTTAAATAACCTGTTCGGTATTTGTCATGTGGTTCACGTCTCCATTATTAAAAGGAGTAAAATTATATATGGGATTCTGTGAAATGATAATGCAGTTGGTGATTATTATCATGCGAATATCTGATGTATGCAGAATGGAAGGAAGTTAGAGAATTCATATTTTACTTGAAACAAAATATTTTATGCATATTCTGTTTGTTTTGGGATTCGTCTTGTCTGTCTTTCCTCCTCCGCTAATTTTCGTTATTAATACTGTCGCTTTCACTATTCTTTAAATATGATTTTGATAACAATATATGATATTAATATTGATGATAATAATAACGATAATAGTTATCATAATTATCTTTGTGATGATGATGATGATGATGATGATGATGATGATGACGATGATGATCATGATGATGATGACGATGATGATGATGATGACGATGATGATGATGATGATGATGATCATCATTATTATTATTATCATTATGATAGTCATAACCAATTACTATTACTATTATCATTATCATTATTATCATGATTATCATCAGTTTTCATCATCATTATCATTATCATTTTTATCATCATTATCATTATTTCTATCACCACTATCGCCATCAGCTTTATTTCTATCGTTGTTATTATCATTATCTTCTATCGTCATTATCATGATTAGCACTATTATCATCACCATCATTCCTATTCTGCAGTTACGAAAATGCAGTGACCGATACCCATATACCTTCAGCAATCCAAGGATAATTTCTAAAGCCGCAGAAGGTGAAGTAAAACCAAGAAAAAGTAATAAAAATGTTTGATATTTACTATGAGAAACGATAATTAACGCGAGAATAACCTTTTTGAACCAAGAATGTTACTCCTTTTGGTCACTGACTTTTGTAACAGCCCTATTTTTAGCTTTATTGAAGGCCGTCAGTGTAAGAGCACGGAATGTCAATTCAAGCAGTTTTATTCAATAATAGATTCCATTTAATACCAGAGCAATAAGTTAGCAATAAGGAAAAACAAAAACAAAATAAAAAAATAGTCCTGACTACAATTAATTTAGTAATCATACGACCGAAAAATAACACAATAACTAGTACTGCAACCAAATAAAAGATGGCGTTGGAGTGGGAAAGAACATTAGTTTTCTCGTAGCAGTGCCCGCCCTTATGGCTTGCTGTTGACACATGGGAATGTCCACGTACGGTTACAAGTTGTTTGTTCAGGGGCGCGTGCCACAGTACACTATCTATTTCCAATACAGTTCGTACTGACTGAACGTAAATCACAATGGTTGTGTTAATATTCTGAACGGTGCATTCCTATATATTACGCTTACTGTCCTCGGCCGCTGCCCTTCTGCTATGCGAACGAATGGCAAAGCATAAATGGAGTTGTTGAGCTGAATGAGTGAACTGCGGAAAAAAATAGCGACTACTTTTATGAATTGCTGCTAAGAAAAGAGAGTAAAGGAAAAAGTCGAGTAGTGTTTTTTATATGGGTAAAGGTGATGATGATTAAAGTGAAATATTTATATATATATAATTAACAAAATAAAGCAATATACACAATTTCATTCCGGCGGGTATCAAATCTTAATCAAGTTAACGATAATTAATTGTTTATGATAGTGTGGGCGGTTTTTATCACATTTTACGATAACTTTTACTTTAATAAAGACGCTCTCTATTCACATAAAAAACGGGGGTCATAAAAAAAACAAGTAGAAAATATTAAAATATTTTTTTACTCATATTTCTTTTTATCTGTGTTATTACATCCCTTTGTGTCTGTTTCGTTTTCAGTAAAACACATAAAATCATAAAATGAAAGTATGTATCAGTCTATATATATATGCATTCGTTTTTTTTTTAATCTGACCTTCAGCCAGGTTCAGGTTCGCGCATCAAATATGAGAGATGGCATAATCTATTTCCTTGCACAAACGACGATCCACATTTATGATATGTTTGTTTTTCTTTGATTATCAATATGGATAGATAGATAGAGAGGAAGGGGGAGAGGGAGAAGGTGGGAGGGAGAAGGGAGGAGAAGGTGGAGGGAGAAGGTGGAGGGAGAAGGTGGGAGGGAGAAGGGGGGGAGGGTGGGGGGAGGGAGGGAGGGAGGGAGGGAGGGAGGGAGGGAGGGAGAGAGGGAGAGAGAGAGAGGGAGAGAGAGAGAGAGAGAGAGAGAGAGAGAGAGAGAGAGAGAGAGAGAGAGAGAGAGAGAGAGAGAGAGAGAGAGAGAGAGAGAGAGAGAGAGAGAAGGAGAGAGAGAGAGAGAGAGAGAGAGAGAGGAGAGAGAGAGAGAGAGAGGAGAGAGAGAGAGAGAGAGAGAGAGAGAGAGAGAGAGAGAGAGAGAGAGAGAGAAGAGAGAGAGAGAGAGAGAGGAGAGAGAGGAGAGAGAGAGATGAGGGGTGGGGGAGGGGGGGTAGACTGATGCAAACATAAAGAGAACAGGTAAATACACTCAACAGCAGAGATGGTAAAACCAAAGCAACGAGAGAAAAAAGGACAGGCAGACTGACAGAAAGAAAGTTAGATAGACAGACAAACATCCAGCCAGCCAGACAGACATATAGATAGACAGATAGATAAAAAAAATAAATTGAAAGAAAGATAGATTGATTAGTAAATATATAGATGAATAGGTAGATGGACAGACAGACAGACAAATAGGCAGGCAGACATATAGATAAACATATATAGATAGACAGACATATAGACAGATAAAGAGACAAATAAAAAAGATAGATAGCCAAATAGATAGGTAGACAGACAGATAGATAAACAGACAAATCGACAAACAGACAGACATAGATAGACAGAAATAAAGGATGAAGTAGTAAAACGACAACCAAACGAGTGTCCGAATCGGTACACTGGCCTTGCACTATTTGTTCCAATGACTACCTCTGACTCTGGCTTCTGCTTCGGCGCTGATCCGGTTCAATAGAATGGCGAAATAAAGACATTCTCATTTCACGGGCGTTACTGTCCACCCTTTTAGGCTGATTACCATCAAACCCCCAGTGTCTTATCTGAAGGTAGAGCCACATGATAGAAGGTATAATTAAGTTTGTCTGATACCAGGATTTATTTGGCGAAGAGAGGTGGAGAAGGAGAGGGAGAGGGAGTGGGAAAGGGAGAGGGAGATGGAGAGAGGGAGAGGGGAAAGGGGGAGGAAGAGGGAAAGGGAGAGGGAAAAAAAGTAAAAAGAGAGAGTGAGAGAGAGAGATACTAGATTTTATTTGAGGAAATAGAGGTGGAGAAGGAGAGGGAGAGGGAGTGGGAGGGGGAGAAGGGAGAAAGGAAGAGAGAGAGAGGGGAAAGGAGGAAGAGGGAGGAAGGGAGAGGGAAAAAAGTAAAGAGAGAGTGAGAGAGAGAGATACCAGGTTTTATTTGAGGAAATAGAGGTGGAGAAAGGAGAGGGATGAGGGAGGAAAGGAAGGAGAGGGAGAGGGAGTAGGAGAAGGAGAGGGAGAGGGAGAATGGAGAATGGAAGAGAAGGGAGAGGAAAGGGAAAAAGAGAGAGGAGAGAGAGATACAGAGAGGAAGGAAGAAGAGGGAAAGTGAGACGAGGACACCAGGAGGAGAGGGAACTGGAGAAAGAGAGGGAAACTGGAGAGACAGACAGACAGAGAAGCAGAGAATGAGAAGAGAGAGAGAGAGAGAGAGAGAGAGAGAGAGAGAGAGAGAGAAGAGAGAGAGAGAGAGAGAGAGAGAGAGAGAGAGAGAAAGAAAGAAAGAGAGGGAGAAGAGAGAGATAGAGAAAGGGAGAGAGAGAGAGATAGAGAAAGGGAGAGAGAGAGAGAAAGAGAAAGAGAGAGAGAGAGGAGAGAGAGAGAGAGAGAGAGAGAGAGAGAGAGAGAGAGAGAGAGAGAGAGAGAGAGAGAGAGAGAGAGAGAGAGAGAGAGAGAGAGAGAGAGAAATAGAAGAAGAGAGAGAGAGATATAGAGAAAGGAGAGAGAGAGAGAGATAAAGAGAGAGAGAGAGAAGAGAGAGAGAGAGAGAGAGAGAGAGAGAGAGAGAGAGAGAGAGAGAGAGAGAGAGAGAGAGAGAGAGAGAGAGAGAGAGAGAGAGAGAGAAGAGAGAGAGAGAGAGAGAGAGAAGAGAGAGATAAGAGGATAGAGAGACAGAGTTAGTTTTAGTTTTAATTCCATTTGTTACAATGGATATTCTTCGCTGTGACATGCTGTCTGCTTTATTTTGCCCAAATCTCCCCCTGTGTGCAAGGAGTGGACGGGGTTACCATTCACTGGCCGGGCGTGGGATTGAACGCAGGTCCGCAAGATTGCTAGACCAGCACCTTACCGCTGCGCCTGCATAGCACATAGTTGTGTATATAGATGAATAGATAGACAGCCAGGTAGATAAAGAAATAAAGAGAATATATTCACAACAAATATATCAAATAACTGCTGTGTATACAAAAGAAAATGTACCAAAAATCGCCAGTTTACTTCAATTTTACATTAAAAAATAACAACAACAACAACAGCAAAACCGCAAGTGAATGCTCTTCTCATTAGAAAAAGAAAACTTTGTGACCCGTTTCCCTTAATCACCGATTTCGTAATTACCCCCCAAAAAAACAGCGAGGATACATAATAACTCTAGGTATTATCATATCCGAAAGTATAAACAAACACCAAAGTAATATCTTAATATAATAAATAATAGACATTAGTTTACATGGATTCTACCCACTCCTTACCCATCCCCACCCTCCTACCCCACCTTCTCTACCCTCCTACCCCAACACTTCTACCCCCCCCCCCCTACTCTACATAAACCCTTATCTAACCCCACCCTTCCCCTACCCTCCCCCATACCCTACATAAAACACTTCCTACCCTCCATTACCCTCCCCAAACCCCTACCCTACCCCCCTTCCCCATATACCCTACATAAACACTTCCCTACCCCATTTACCCTGCCCCAAACCCCTACCCCTACCCCTCCCCATACCCTACATAAACACTTCCCTACCCCACTACCCTGCCCCCAACCCTTCCCTCACCCCCCCCCTCCCCAATAACAAGACAGGCCATAGCAAAGGCTCTCAAATCTCACACATTTATTTCTTTTTCATGTAACGCGCTGTCCGTCTGAGATAACAATGGACAGCAGACGAGTCACGGGGGTGGGGGTGGGGGTGAGGGGGGGGGGGTGTTCGTCAATATTCCACCTGTATTGATCAGTCACGTGTTTTTTTTTTTTTTTTTTTTTTTGAGTGTATGTATTGAGTCTCCGCTGTTGAAAAGGGTGGCGGAGAGAGGGAGAGCGAAGGAGGAGGAAGGGGGAGGAGGGATAGAAGATCATTTTTTTTTTCTTTCCTTCTTTCCAATTAATTAGCTTTCTTTCCCTTTTTTTTGTTTCTTGCTTCTGCCTTTCATCATCTTAACATTTTCCCCAAGTGAGCTTTAATGAGTTTGATATTACGTGAAAGCAAACAGTAGCAAAGGTGGTTTTCTCACAGTGTGAAATACATTACGTAAATAACAATTCCATCATCTGTAATTAATTAAAAGGGGAAACAAAATAAAAGGCAGAGAGATTAGATAAACTCAGGTCACACAAGGTCATCATAGTTGACAAAAAGAAAGAAAGAAAAAAAGAATTAAAGGGAAAAATCGTAAAATAGATATATAGATATATCGTAAAGTAGCAGGTGATATATATATTTTTTTCTATGGTGGTATTTCATGTCATCTCTCGTTCCAAATTACTCTAGATTCATTTCGTGGTCGCACTTTTTTCCACAAAGAATTAATTTCTTACAAAACAATAAATTCATAAAACATCAACTCACAAGTATCCATTTCATTCTGTCCCTTCTCCTTCAAACATCTTTTTTTTCTTATCATGTATTGAAATCAAACAATCAGAAATTTCCTTATCATACCACACGAAATATTACTATGTAACATACCCGGTCCATTAGCAGCATGACGTAAGCTGCTTTCCAAACGCATTTTCTTCGCTATACAAGAAATCCGGACCTTGATTTCTTTTTTCTTTTTTGAGAAGGTAATTCGTAACACCACTGCATAACTTTTTTTTTTTTTTTTTTTTTTTTTATAGATTTTACGCGCATTCTGCTGGTGCATGAAGTTTTTTTTTCTAATTTCTTGTCTGTGTCGCTGCTTTTTGCTTTCGGTTTGTCTGTCTGTCTCTGTCTCTGTCTCTGTCTCTGTCTCTGTCTCTCTCTCTCTATCTATCTCTCTCTCTCTCACACACACAGACGCACACTCTCTCGGTCGCTTTCTGACATTTCCCATTTATATAATAATTATACATTATTGGTCACTTTCCGAAAATCTAATTATCTTTAGAGA
>NW_020870685.1:359076-361576 GCF_003789085.1 Penaeus vannamei
AGACGGACGGACACAGCCAGACAGAGAGAGAGATACAGAGGTAGACAGACAGAGAACGGACAGACAGACAGAGGAAGACAAGAAGAGAGAGACAGAGAGAGAGAGAGAGAGAGAGAGAGAAGCAGAAATAACCCACCTGTGTACTGCAGTCACCCCAAGCTGCCCCATTATCTTGTGTGGCAGGATCACCGGGGTGCCACATTCACCCAGCATGGCACCTCTAGCCTGCGTGGCACTGTCATGAGGCAGGATTTATCGATCTCCGTCTTAAGCAAGACAGGCGATATGCTGACCTAAATGCTCCTACGCTAATCCTACAGGCGATGTTAGTGGCTTGCAATCTGGAGAGGATACACAAAGGTGGGAGGAGAGAGAAGGCGGAGGGAAGGTGGTAAGATGGAGGAAGGGAGAAAGAGAGTGAGAGGGGGGAGATAGATAGATGGATAGATGGATAGATGGAGAGGGAGAGAGAGAGAGAGAGAGAGAGAGAGAGAGAGAGAGAGAGAGAGAGAGAGAGAGAGAGAGAGAAGAGAGAGAGAGAGAGAGAGAGAGAGAGAGAGAGAGAGAGAGAGAGAGAGAGAGAGAGAAGAGAGAGAGAGAGAAGAGAAGAAAGAAAGAAAGAGAAAGAGAAAGAGAAGAGAAAGAGAGAGAAAGAGAAGAGAAAGAGAGAGAGAGGAGATGAGAGAAAGAAAGAAAGAGAAAGAGAAAGAGAGCAAGAGAGAGAGACAAAGAAAAAAGAAACAGAATACTAGCAATCAAAGTAACAATCTATAAACAACAAAGAAAAGGAAAAGAAAAGAACTAAAAAAAAAAAAAAAAAAAAAAAACGGAACAAATTGCTTAATCTACGACCAATATTTCGTTGTGTTTGCCCTCCGCCTGTTTTTAGTGGCTGCGCGGACAGACAAATACCCTGCCTTGCATATGATCAGTGAGGCATGTCCGTGTGTTGTGCGTTGTGTTGTTCGATAAGGCCTTGGAGTCTGCCATTGATTATTGCTTTTGAAGGCTAAGGTACTGTGGCTGAGTGAGAGTTCTTACGTTTGCAAAACAAAATTACGATTTGTGTTCTGCACATATGCATATATGTATATATATATATATATATATATATATATATATATATATATATATATATATATATTATATATAATATATATATATATATATATATATATATATATATATATATATATATATATATATATATATATATATATATATATATGTGGATAAAGAAAAAACAAAACGAAAAAAATTGAAAGCATAATCCCGATCTTAAAATATCTATTATCATTCCATCATTATCAATTGTCTTATTTTGCTGTTATCCTTGTCTACTGAACAATCCGGCATAAAGTCAGAATGGCAAGCTCCTCTGGCTCTGACTCTCTCGCAGTTTCGTTCCTGGATTATGAAAAAAAAAACTTCAGCTTCTGTTTAATTTGGGACTATATTAATGACGCCTATAATAATAACAATAAAGTAATAGAAATAAAATGATACAGTCATAATAATGCTAATGATAAAAATACTAATAACAATAATCATACTACTACTAGTAATGATAATGATAATAATAATGATAAAAAGATAATGATGATACCAATAATAACGGTGATAAAGATAGTGATAACAATGATAAGGATAGTAATAATAATGGTAATCATAATAATGATGATGATAATAATAAAGATAATATTAATAATCATAATAATCAAATAAGAATAATATATAAATACTAATAATCATGATAATGAATGCAATAATAATAATGATAGTAATAAACACAATAATAATAATAATAAATAATGATATGATGATGATAATAATGATGATAGTGATGATAACAATAATAAAAATGATAATAATGAGAGTGCTATTGATAACGATAATAAAAAGTAATAATATATGATAATTGTATAATTATATTGTACTAATGTTAACCATGATAATGATAATAATACTGATATTAGTAATAACGAAAATAAGGATAATAGTAAAAGATACAGCTAAAAATGATGATGATGATAAAGTTATAATGATAATAATAATGATAATGATGATAATAATGAGTGATAATGATAATGATGACAATAATGATTATGATAAAGATGATGACAGTAATAAAGATAATAACAGTAATGATGATGATGAAAACCAATAATGTAATGATGATTAACAGCAATGATCATAATAACAATAATCATCATCTTTAAATGACACTATAAGACGAGCAGCGCCGAGCAGACCCGAACGAAGAAGCTGAAATCTCGCGAGTGGCGCCGAAGGGTAATCGAGAATCTTGCAATGTTCATAAGGGAGCTCCTGCTTGCAAAGCACTCGATGCAGACTTAAATACACTTCTTGAGCCTGCGATTAAGAGGGTAAACTTTTCCTTCTTATTCCTCTCCCCTCCCCCTCCTCATCCCTCCCTTCCTCTCCTCCCCCACCTCCCCCTGTGGTTATTAGTTTCATGCCAAGTTGGGTGCGGAGTTTA
>NW_020870685.1:371576-383289 GCF_003789085.1 Penaeus vannamei
CACACACCACACACACACACACACACACACACACACACACACACACACACACACACACACACACACACACACACACACACACACACACACACACACACACACACACACTGGGTGGAAATTGCCTGATGGAATCTCCAGTTTCACCCTATTATTCCAGCTGAAAAATGCGTTTGAGGAAACTATTCTGGTAAGGTATCTAAAAATGACGACCTTCACCCTCCCTTTCTCCCTTTGTGTGTGTGTGTGTGTGTGTGTGCGTGTGTTTGTGTGTGTGTGTTCCTCTTTCTCTCTCTGTCCGTCTCTCTCTCTCTCTGTCTGTCTGTCTGTCTCTCTCTCTCTCTCTCTTTCTCTTTCTTTCTCGCTCTATCTCTCTCTGTCTCTCTCTCTCTGTCTGTCAGTCTGTCTGTCTTCTGTCTGTCTCTCTCTCTATATATATATATATATATATATATATATATATATATATATATATATATATATATATATATATATATATGTCTGTCTCCCCTCCTCTTTTTTTATCCTTTTCTTTCTCTCTCGTTCTCCCACTCTCTCTTTCTTTTTTTCTGAATGACTTCCTGATATATCACCTCCCATTCCCTGTTCCCTTTCTTATTCTCTTCCTCTTCTCCCTCTCTCCCCATTTCCCTTCCACACTGCTTTTTTCTGTAATCTTATTTCACTTTTTATTCTTTTTCTTCTTTCGCCTCTCTTATTTAATCTGTTTCTCCTTTTCGTAAGCTTTCCCTTGTCTCTCTTCTTCCTTCCTCCACTTCTCCCTATTTCTTTCCTCTCTTCTTTTCTCTTATCTCCTTCCCCTGTGTCCTTCCCCTTGTCCTCGTTTCTCTCTCTCTACTTCTTTACGTTTTCGTACTCCATGCCTTCATTTTTGTCCTCTCCTCATTTCTCTTTCTCTGTCTGTAGTTTATCTTTCTGCTCTTACTCCTCTCGCCTCTTCTTCTTCCTTCTCTCCTATCACATTCTCTCGTTTTCTCTTCTATCTTCTTCCGTTCTTTCCTATCCTTCCTCCTCTTCTCTCTTTTTCTCTACTTCCTCACCTCTCTTCTCTCCTCACTTCTTCCGTTTCTTACACACCCTCCTTCCAACCTCCCTTACCTCCTCTTCCTTCCTTCTTTCTACCTCCCCTCTCTTCTCCTCTTCCTTCCTCCCCCCCCTCCTTTGTCCTTCTCCCTCTCTCTCTCCCCTTTGTCCTCCTCCCCTCTCTCTCCTCCCCCCTCTTTTGCCTCACCCGGAAATAACCAACCGTTAAAATTAAGTTCTCATAGAATTAATGCGAACCCGCTCCCTCGCCGTGGGTTAGCGGTCAACAGCCTTGATGTATGGGCGGCTCCGCTATTCAATAACTTAAAGTCTTGCTGACAAATTACGAAGGGAGGGGAAGGGAGATTGGGGAGTCGGAGAAGGAGAGGGAAGGGGGAGGAGGGGGAGGAGGAGGGGAGGAGAGGAGGAGAGGAGGGGGAGGAGGAGGGAGGAGGAGGAGGAGAGGGAGAGGGGAGGGAGGAGGAGGAGGAGGAGGGGGAGGGGAGGAGGGAGGGAGAGGGGAGGAGGGAGGAGGGGAGGAGGAGGAGAGGAGGAGGAGAGGGAGGAAGGAGAGGAAGGGGAGTGGGTACTGCATGTGAGGTTGAAGGGAGAGGGAAAGGAAGCGGAGAATAGAGGGGGGTGGGGGAGGAGAAGGAAAAGTAGGTGGGAGGAGGATAGATGAAGAAAGGGGGGGGGATGAGGAAAGGAGGAAGGGAGGGAGGGGTTGGGGGTTAGAGGAGGGGAGCTGAGGGTGGAAGGCGGAGGTAAGGGGGAATATTTGGGGAAGGAAAAGAGGATGAAGGGGGGGTAAGGGGTTAGAAAAGGGGAATGGGAAAGGGGAGAAATGAAAGGAGTCGCCCCTCCTGTAATAGAGAAAGATGCAAACTTAGGCTAGCTACCGGGGGGGGGGAGGGGGCGTCATACAAGGAGTGTGACGTGCGTAGAGTTCATCAGGACAGAGTATTCTCCCTCCCTCCCTCTCCCCTCTCTTTTCTTCTACCGCCCTTCCTCCCTTTCTATCCTTCCATCATCCCTCTCCCTCCCCTTCCATTTCCCCCCCTCTTCTCTTTTCTTCCTTCCACTCATGCCCTCACCTCCTTCCCTCCCCTTTCTCCCCCCTCCTCCCCTCCTTCTCCCCTCCTCCCCTCTCCCCTCCTTCCCCTCTTCCCCTCCTCCTTCCCCTCTCCCCCTCCTCCCCTCTCCCCTCCTTCCCCCTCCCTCCTTCCCCTCTCCCCCCCTTCCCCTCCTCCCCTCTTCCCTTCCCCTCCTCTCCCCCCTCCAGTCCCTCTCCTCCCCCCTCCCCCCCCTCCTTCCCCTCTCCCCCTCCTCCCCCTCTCCCTCTTCCTTCCCCTCCTCTGCCCTCCAGTCCTCTCCTCCCCCCTCCCCCCCTCCTCCCCTCTCCCCTCCTTCCCTCCCCGAATCATGGCTATTACACAGCTGGCGGTTTGCATTAGATTTATAGCGGGAATTTTTCCCTTCCCTCCTCGGATTCTTGTAAGATTTGTTGCATTAAGGGTCGTTTTGCTATTGGCTTATCTTAGTTGGGGGGAAAAAGAAAGTTATGGCGTCTCACTGGATTCTTTCATGTTTTAATGAGTCGGAATTTACGTTCTTGCGTTCATGGGCGGATTTTATGCGCTTCTCTTTTCTTTCATTTTCTTTCGCCGCTTCTGTGTCTGGTTGGGTCTGTTGGCCTATCTGTCTCTGTTTGTTTGTCTCTTTTTTCTGTTTGTTTGTTTATTGTATTTGTCTTCTCTCTCTCTCTCCCTCTCTGCTCTTTCAACCTCATCTCTCTCTCTCTCTCTCCCTCTCCGTTCTTTTATCTCTCTCTCTCTCTTTCTCCTTCCATCCCTCCCCTCCTCCCACCCTCTTCCTCTCCCTCCCTCTCTGTTTCTCTCTCTCTCTCTCTCTTTCTCTCACTCTCACTCTCTCTCTTCGCCTCTCCCTCTCATTTTCCCTCCCTCCCTCCCTCCTTCCCTCCCTCCCTCCTTCCCTCCATCTTCACCCTCTCACTCTACCTGCCACGAAAGTTCTATGATTCTTCGCCGAAAAAAATGGGTCACCCACAGAGTGATCTCGAGGAAGAATATCCAGGCTACAGCATCATCAGGAGTGCTAATGTTGGTAGTGATATTGCTTATGACATTGATCGAATGATAATGTTTTAGAAAAGGTGTGAAATTCATGTAATATTAATTGGTGACGGTTTCAATGAGGAAAATTCCACTCGCCTTAAAAAATCGCTACGAATGTATGGCAACTTTATCATCCATTAGAACAGATTATCACACATTATATGATCAATTTCAGTACTGAAAATCCTCGAAAACGGTTGAAAAAAAAGAAAAAACGAGAACGGGAAACCCAAGCGCAAACCCGATCCACAAACGACGAATCCAAGCCGTCGACCCGAAACCGCACTCACAACAGAATCCACTTCCAAATAACCTTGAAATTCATCTCCAGGAAATCCTCAAGCCACGTAACGCAAGCCGGAATCCCCCCTTAAACAATGCCACTTTGTGAAACACTGTCGAGCCATAACCTTCAACAAAGCCCACGTCATTCCAGGCCACCGCAGCGACACACACATTCGCGGGTGTAACAGCAGACATGTGGGATCTCATGTTGATGTGTGGGTTATGAGGCGGTGGGCGGGACTCTGATCTGGCTTTACTTTATTTGACGTTTGGTTTGATGTATCAGTGAAGGATGGAGGTGGGAGGGGGTGCTAGGAAGGAAGGAGGGATAAGGGGTGAAGAGGCATGGGAGAGGGAGAGGGGGGCGTGTAGGGAAGAGAAAGAGGGGAAAAGGTATGGGAGGGGGATGGTATGCGGGAAGATGGGGAGGGGGAGAAGAGGAGGTGGAGAGGGAGGTATGGGCGGAAAAGAGAGGGGGGACGTAGAGGAGAAAAGGGAGAGGGGGATGGGAAGAGGGAGAGAAAATGGGAGGCGAAGGTATGGGGAAGATGGAGGGAGAAGGAGAGGGGGAGGTAGTATGGAGAAAAGGGAAAGGGGAGGTATGAAGGAAAATGGGAGAGAGAAGGAAGAGAGAGGGGAGGAATGGGGAATATTGGAAGGGGAGAGGAGGGGTAAAGAACCGGAAACAGGTAGGAAAGGAGAAATGGGCGTCTTGTGGAAAAGGGGAAAAGGCGTAGGAGATTGGGGAACGCGTGCAGAGCGAGGAAAGGGAAGGGAGATAGGTATTTGTGTGAACACCATTTTTCTCTACTGGTTTTCAGCTGGATATGCCGGCTGGATCTCCTTTACTTTAGATGACAAAACGCGCTACAGTTTAGATAGAATGGCAGCAAAACCACAGTACAGTGTATTGAAAGATAAAGCAAGTTTACGAAATTTCACTTCCAGGTCTGGCTTGGTTGTGTCCCAGCAATCTGTTTTGTTCTTCTTTATATCAAGATAAGTAAGGATTATGCGTATTGGCGAGTGAGTAATTCATGTTATTTTCATTGCCTATTTGCTCCTTCCGTCCCTCCCTTCCTCCCACCCTCTTCCTCTCCCTCCCTCTCTGTTTCTCTCTCTCTCTCTCTCTCTCTCTCTCTCTCTCTCTCTCTCTCTCTCTCTCTCTCTCTCTCTCTCTCTCTCTCTCTCTCTCTCTCTCTCTGTCTGTCTGTCTCTCTCTCTCTCTCTCTCTCTCTCTCTCTCCCTCTCTCTCTTCTGTTATTTTCATCGCCTATTTGCTTCTCTATCTGTATGTATATATGTCTCCCTACCTCCCTTTCTCTCTCATCCTCCCTGTCACTTTCTATCCCTTAATCCTATTTTTTCAGTGTTTTATCTCTTCCTATCTGTCTTTTTTCACTCTCTCTTCGCCTATGCTTCTCTCCGTCTCTCTCTTTTTTTCCTACTCTACCAAAATCCTCTCTTTTTCTCCACTTTTCTCTGTCCACTTCCTTTAGTTTTACCTCTCATTTACTTCCTTTATTTCCTAAATTCCCATCTCATTCTCTTTTCTATCTTTGTTCTACTTTTCTTTTTTCTTCTCCCCTCATTTCATCTTTAATTTCCCTCCCACTCTTATTCGTTTTTTTCTCCTACCCCTTCATTCTTCCTCTTAAAATCCTTCCTCATTCTCTTTATCTTTCTCTTCTTCCACTCCCTCAAAATCCTCCTCATTATTTCTTTCTCCTCTTTTTCACTCACAAAATTCCCCTCATTCTCTCTCTTTCCCTACAGTATCCCTCTCATTCTCTCTCCCTCTCCATATCCTTCCATTCTCTTTCTTCTCCCTCTTAAAGCTAAATCTTTAAATCTTTAAATCCTCCGCTCTCTCTTCCTCCTCCTCATTCTCTCTCTCTCTCTCTCTTTCCCCTTCTTTCTCCCTGTTTCACTTCCCTTCTCCTCCATCTCCTTCCCTCCTCAATCTCTCTTTTTCTTTCCCCTTATTTCTCCCTGTCTCACTTCCCCTCCTTTCTCCCTCACTTCGTCTCCTCCTCCCTCCTCATTTATTCTCTCTCTTTCCACTTCTTTCTCCCTGTCTCACTTCCCCTCCCCTCCCTCTCATTCATTTCTCTTCTCTCTCTTCCCTTCTTTCTCCCTGCCTCACTTCCCTCCCCCCCTCCTCATTCTCTCTCTCTCTCTCTCTCTCTTCCCCTTCTTTCTCCCAGTCTCACTTCCTCTCCCCTCCATCTCCTCCCTCCTCCTCATTCTCTCTCTCTTTCCCTTTTTTTCTCCCTGTTTCACTTCCTCTCCCGTTCTCCCCTCCCCTCCCTCCTCATTCTCTCTCTCTCTTTCCCCTTCTTTCTCCCTGTTTCACTTCCTCTCCCCTCCATCTCCTCCCGCTCCTCTCCTCCCTCCTCTTTCAATCTCTCTCTCTCTTTCCCCTTCTTTCTCCCAGTCTTACTTCCCCTCCCATTCTCCCCTCCCCTCCCTCCTCATTCTCTCTCTCTCTCTCTCTCTTTCTTTCTCCCTGTCTCACTTCCTCTCCCCTCCATCTGTTCCCGCTCCTCTCCTCCCTCCTCTTTCAATATCTCTCTCTTTCCCCTTCTTTCTCCCAGTCTCACTTCCCCTCCCGTTCTCCCTTCCCCTCCCTCCTCATTTTCTCTCTCTCTTTCCCTCCTTTCTCCCAGTCTCACTTCCCCTCCCGTCCCCCCCTCCCCTCCGCATCCTCCCCAAGTATAATGAAAGCGAGATAATGTGTATAACCTTGCCAGTCCTACACGCCCGGATGCAAGCGGTAACATGTAATAGCTTTTAAGAACCTTTATTTACCCAGGCTCTCCTTTGTATGTATTCTTTCTCTTATACATCGCTCTCGTCTTCATTTTCTCTACTATACTCTTTATTTTTTTATTTTCAGTTCTTCGTCTGCTTCTATTTCTTTATTTTCATTTTTTAAGAATCTTTATTTACCCAGGCTCTCCTTTGTATGTATTCTTTCTCTTATACTTCGCTCTCGTCTTCGTTACGGGTTTTCTTTCTTCCCTTTTTATACTGTACTCTTTTCTTTATTCTCAGTTCTTTGTCTGCTTCTATTTCTTTATTTTCATCTTCTTTTAAGAATGTTTATTTACCCAGGCTCTCCTTTAATATATTATTGTGTATATTCTTTTCTTATACTTCGCTCTCGTCTTCATTACGGGTTTTCTTTCTTCCTTTTCTCTACTATACTCTATTTTTCATTTTCAAATCTTCGTCTGCTCCTGTTTCTTTATTTCATCTTTTTTTTAAGAGCCTTTATTTACCAAGGATCTTCTTTGTGTATATATTCTTTCTCTTATACTTCCTTCTCGTCTTCATTACGGGTTTTCTTTCTTACTTTTCTTCACTATAATTTTTCTTAATTTTCCATTCTTTGTCTGCTTCTATTTGTTTCTTTCATCTTTTAAGAATATTTATTCACTCAGGCTCTTCTTTGTGTATATATTCTCTCTCTTATACTTCCTTCTCGTCTTCACTACGGATTTTCATTCTTCCTCTTCCCTACCATACTCTATCTTCATTTTCTATTCCTCATTTGCTTCCATTTCTTTATTCCATCTTTTAGGAATCTTTATTTACCCAGGCTCTTCTTTGTATATATTCTCTCTCTTATACTTCCTTCTCGTCTTCACTACGGATTTTCATTCTTCCTCTTCCCTACCATACTCTATCTTCATTTTCTATTCCTCATTTGCCTCTATTTCTTTATCCCATCTTCTTCGTATCTCAGTTCAACCCAAGAAATATCGAAATATTAGGAGTTGGTCAATGCAAACCGAGGGAATGGGCGTGTGTGCTGCCTTGACGTATGTGGTATACGTAGGACTCGCGAGAAACCTGTAAAATAATGAAGAATAAAGTAGAATAATGGGGATAGTAAATGATACTATTGATGCTGTTGATGGGAGTGATAGTAGTAATATTGATTATGATGAGTAGGATGTTGATGATGATAGTAGTAGTAGTAGAAACAATAATGATAGTAATGGTTGTCATAATATTGATGATAGTAACAGAAATGATAATAAAAGTATTGGTGATAGTAATCAGGAATAGTGATATAAAAGTAAAGTAATTGAGAATAGTAACAACAACAACAAAAATGATAATAAAGATAATGAAAACAATAATAATATTAATAAAATAACAATAACAGTAATAATAATCACAATATTGATAATGGTAATGAAATGATAACGATAATAACTATGAAATTATAGATAGATATGATAAAATAACTACAACAATAACGATAATAAAAAAAACAAAAACAACAATAATCCTAACAACAATGACAACCACACCAAACAAACAAAACCGGAACAGAAAAAAAAACCCAGAAAACAAAAGAATAGAAAAGAAAATACCACAAATAAATAAATAATTGCAACACAGCGACGAAGCTCCGACTAAGCGGATCTGTTGTTCACGCGCGAGGAATGCCCAAATTTGGTGCCGTCGCTTGAGCGCTGATTCCGTGTTCGGGGATTACGAGCATATTATTATTATGGTTGTTGTTGTTGTTATTATTTTTGTTATTATTATTATTATTATTATTATTATTATTATTATTATTATTATTATTATATATTATTTATTATTTATTATTATTATTATTATTATTTATTATTATTATTATTATTATCAATTATCATCATTATCATTATTATTATTATTATTATTATTATTATTATTATTATTATTATTAATTATTAATTATTATTATTATTATTATTATTATTATTATTAAATTATTATTATTATTATTTATTATTGTTGTTATTATAATTATTGTCATTATTGTCATTTCTATTATTATTGTCATTGTTATTATTATTATTATCATTATTATCATTATTACCATCATCATTATCATTACTGTTGTCTTTATTGTTATGCTATTATCATCATTGTGATTATCATTTATGATTTTGTTTATAATTATAATCTATATATTAATGATTATAATTATTACTATCATTATTTCATTATCATTAGTTAGTAATAATGTTATTTATTTATCATATTCATTTATAATTATTATTATTATTTATTATTTCATTATTATTATTATTATTATTATTTAATTATTATTATTATTATTATTATTATTATTATTATTATATTATTATTATTTCATTATTTATTATCATTATATATATATTTATTATTATTTATTATTATCATCAGTATTAATTATCATTTCATTATTATCATTATTATCAATTATCATCATCATTATCAGTATATAGTATATTATTATAATAACTGTTATCATTACATTCATCATCATTAACATTAATGACCTGAGCCAACATGTTGAGTTAGCAGCCTAGGTCCGGGCCACAAAAAAAAATATATATATGATAATTAAATAATTAATAAAATAAAAAAAAAAACAGCCAGAATCAGAGAATAGCAAACAACAGCCAAAGGAAGAGCACTTTCATATCATCTTTCTATGGGGGTGTTGGTGTATCGTTTTTTGTTTGTTTGTTTTGTTTTGTTTATTGGTTTATTATAATTTCTTATTATTTCTATATTATTTAATTTATTATTATTATTATTATTTTTATTATATTTCTATTGATGTATTTATTTATTTATTTATCATATTTATTATTATATATTATTTCCATTTATTTTATTTATTTATTTATGTATTAATTAAATTAATTAATTAATTTATTAATCCCATCATTTTTATATTGCTTATTATCCCTATACTATCCCATTCTTATTTATTGTTATCATGATTATCATTATCTTATTATTTATTTAATTATATTGTATATGTATTTAATATTATTAAATTTATATTAATTTTATTGAATTTATAAATTACAATATTATTTTGTTCTTACAGGATTTACTTGAAGAGTATGCTTCATTACTATGGTGGTAGTTTCATAACTACATTTATTCTTTCTTTTTTATTAATAAAAATGAAACACGTCACAGGAAAACAAACGGAAAAAATCGCTGATCGGCGTACGTCAAGCGCGACGCCCATTTTGTGATCCAGTCATGTCATCTCGCGTCATGTTCTTATGCGAACACAGCGTGTTGCTGTGTTATATAAATTCTGAAAGTTTCAAGTCGAAATACCAAACACTTTAGCATTAATAGTTTTTGATCAAGGGTTTACACTCCCCTTAATAATGACAAAGATAATGATATATTGATAACAGTGGTACGTGTAACACTGAAACCGGATTAAAAATACCAATGATACAGCAGCTGATTATGTTAGGTTGGAAAAGGTTAGGTTGTCTGTTAACTCAAATAACGATACGTATGAAATTCAAACACTGGAAGAAAATATTTTGATTCAAGAGTAACGGTCGCAACAAGCATGAATTATGGTTGTTAAATATAGAAAGCAGCACATTTGAAGTTGCTTGAACATCAACTAAATATTCAGCGAATTTCCGTTTTTTAAACTGACTTTCACATCTTGCTGAAATTGTATTTCATTTGTTATACAAGAGTGCAAATAAACACAAAATAATTATTATGGTTACGTGGTATTTTCAGATGACGAAATTTCACAATAATGTTCTATTAGACTTCCCTAACTTATTTCCAAAATATATTCAAGATAAATTCTTATTTATCCTAAAAATATATTGAAGACCTATCCCAAGTTATAGCCAAACATGCCCAATATTTAGTGGCCTTTCTCTCAACATATACAAAATATTAACCTTCGCCTACACCCATTCAAATACCCACTCTGTACCAGTAGCTTATTACGCTTTGTCTACTCCAACTTCTACTCATCTACCCCAGGTTACCATCAAAATTGCAAGATTTGGTCTCTGAGTCATTGCCAACTCAACCATAACCTCCATCACGATCTTATTTTGCATGATAGGTAAATATATATATATATATATATATATATATAATAATATATATATATATATATATATATATATATAGATAGATAGATAGATAGATAGATAGATACATATACAGCAGTAGATAAACGCTGGCAATCAAATGCTATCATTTCTTAAGGTTTAATGACACGAAGTTCACCTTGTGAAATACATGATATGTCGCATAAGTTACTTTCATACAAGAATAATAATATAAATAACAGCAGTAAAAAAATACGTTCCTTAGTGATACCTCGATTGGTAACAATGATACCGAAAAACTGAAAACTTTCCATGCGCGTGCGTTCCACTTATTGGGAATTCCCAGAGTTCAGAGCATCGACAATGAAATTTACTCGGCATGCGCATTACGTGACTAACCTCCCCAAAGAAACGTAGGCTTTCTTCCCCGAGGTCCTTCGGCAGCATGACTTGATCCCGGCAGGAGGCAACGCTAAGCGAATGCCGTCCGAATGACCCCGAAGCTTTCAACTCGGGAATTCCAGATGCAGGAACTCTTGCCTCCGTGGACGTGGATTCTTTTTAGAATAGTTTCTGATTATTGGTGCCTGAATATGATTATTTATGATTGGCTTCGGAATAACGATCTTCGAGTTTTTACCCAAAGGGATCTCCTACGTAGGATGAGACATATGGAGATCGCACGAAATCCCGTTCTTCTTATTATTGCGTCATCACATTTCCTTTAGTGTATCATCTACATATGCGATGCATTGATCAATATTATCTATTATTATTATCATCATCCATCCAGATACTTATCATTTATTTTTTTATCTAATGTTAACGAATATTGCTGGTTTTTGTGGCTTTATTATGCCTGTTGGTTGGTCTTAGGGGGCAACGGACTCGTTCATCGTGGTGTATTGCATGGTTTTTTCTATCGGTTGTTGACGGAGTTTAAAGTCCGTGCCAGAGTCTGTTGCCAGCTCGGATATACAAATTGGATGCATAATCCCGCAGCTGTACTGTAAATATGATTCAAATTTAGTGTTAATGATCTCGGCCTACTATTTCGCATAAGCTCAATCGCGACTTCTATTATTCTCTTATTTATCATCAAATTTCATAATAATCTTCTTTATCCACCATCATTAAATGATTTACTGATCACTATCACCATCATTATAATTATCATGAGTTATCATATCAATTACGATCGTCATATATCTACCATCATTGTCACCATTATCCGTCAGTATCGTCATCATTCATCATCAATCCTGTCATCGATCATCATCACTACAATTAACATCATCCATCTATTCCATATTAACATAATGCGATACTATCATTCATGTCAAACTCATACATTAATCATCACAA
>NW_020870685.1:395568-398068 GCF_003789085.1 Penaeus vannamei
TATTTTTTTAATTAGCATTATTATTGTCTTCCTCTTCCTCCTCCATCCTCCTCCTCCTCCCTCCTCGCTCATCATCATCATCATCATCATCATCATCATCATATCCTCATCCTCATCCTCGACCTCATTATCATCAGCACCACTTGAACTTCTCCTACTACTACAATTACTACCATTATAACCATTACCATAACATCATTTTTTAAAACCAAAATTAGAATAGAAAAAAGACACAATTACTTAATAAAACTGCTCAGAACTCGCTCAGGCTACTTGTTATCAGCCACGGTCGGTCCGCGCACGTTAATGGCTGATCGATTGCGTGTAATTTGATAGATTAAACGATCACGCAAGGAGTTCTGGCGAATAATAATAATAATAAAAAAAAAAGCGTAATATATGAAGCCCTTTTTACGTGGTTATCGACCGGTGAACCTCCCTTGCCCTTACAAATGCGTATGGGTATTTGCATTCAGAAAGGCTCAAAGAAAGCTGTGCTGGTGATCGGTTTTTCCAATAATCTATTGGGTGGACAATAATCTATCAGGCAACCGCTCTCTCTCTCTCTCTCTTCTCTCTCTTCTCTCTCTCTCTCTCTCTCTCTCTCTCTCTCTCTCTCTCTCTCTCTCTCTCTCTTCTCTCTCTCTCTCCTCTCTCTCTCTCTCTCTCTCCTCTCCTCTCTTTCCTCCCTTTTCCCCCTCTTTCTCTCTTCTTCCTCCCATTTCCCTCCCCCACGAAAAGGGATATGGGTATCATAATGTATGCATATACTGAGGTTGTAAAAAAGAAAGAAAAAAAGAAACAAAATGCAAGAAATATTGTTCCATAAGAGATTTTTTTCAAACGTAAAATAGTGTGGTTGTAGTTCAAAGTGTTTTGCTATGGTTTGTTCACTGACATCATCTGCCAACTGAATCCGTGAGAATAAGGATTGGCACTGCTTGTTCGATTCACGAACTAGTTTCTCAATTTTCAAATAAATGGAATCGTTTTTTTTTCTCTCTCTCGAAATAGTCGAAAATATCGGGCGTGTCAGCGTAATTACCTGATAATGAAGCCTCCACGAAAGCAGTTGATTGCTCATAGAATCACCTTAGTCACGAAATCAACTATCCACTCCTAGAATGCCACGGTCATTATCCACATCCTGCATCACGAAATGGCCTCTCTACATCTTTAATGGTAACGATATCACTTATCCACTACTTGCTTGCTCTTAAAAAAAACTTGAATTGTCGCGAAAGCACCTATCCACATCACTGAATGTCACGAAATCCCCTTACCCACACATTAATGATTTACGAAATCCCTTTATCCATATTTTAAACCTTCGCAAGATCACTTAACCACACCAACGGAATGAAAGGAATTCCCCGTCCACGTAAGTATATCTCCCCTGTCATAAAGCGTGTTTACGTAACTGGAACGGAGAGAGAGAGGGGGGAGAGAGATGGGAGGAGAGAGAGGAGAGGAGAGGGCTGGGGGAGAGACAGGAGGTGGCTGTAAGAAGGGGGGAGAGGGGAAAGAGGGGCGAGAAGAGGGGTTGATGAGGAGTGAGGGGAGAAGAGAAGGGGTGAGGGAGGAGATGAGGGAGATGAGAGAGGGGGAGGATAGAGGAGAGAGAGGGGGAGAGAGAGGGGGAGAGAGAGGGGAGTGGAGAGGGGAGAGAGAGAGTGAGAGAGGGAGAGAAGGAGAGAAAGAGAGGAGAGAGAAGAGGAGGACGAGAGGAGAGAGAGAGGAGGATGACAGAAGAGTAGAGAGAGAGAAGAGAAGAGGAGGAGAAGAGAGAGAGCTGAGGATGAGGGAGAGATAGGAGAGGCGGAGGGAGGGGACGAGGACAGGAGGAGAGGGGAGGGAGAGAGGCAGGAGATGAAGTACGTCCGACGAGGGAGTCAAGGAGGAGTGGAGCGAGAGGTAGAGAGGAGGAGATGGAGGACGGAGCGACGGAATCAAGACGCTGCACCAGAGGAGATGACGGCGGGAGACGAGAGGAGGAGGGGGAAGAGTGAGGGGAGGAGGCGGGGAGAGAAAGCGAGGTGTGGGATGGTTTCAGATGTAGAGAGAAAGAAAAAAGATGGACGAAGGATTGAGATGAATGACGTGAGGAGGAGTCGAGGAGCAGAGGAGAGAGAAAGAAGAGACGAGAGAGAGAGAGAGAGAGAGACGTGAGAGAGAGAGAGAGAGAGAGAGACGAGAGGGAGGAGAGAGAGAGAGAGAGAGAGAGAGAGAGAGAGAGAGAGAGAGGAGAGAGAGAGAGAGAGACCGAGAGAGAGAGAGAGGAGAGATGAGAGAGAGAGAGGGAGAGAGGGAGAGAGAGAGAGAGAGAGAGAGAAGAAGAGAGAGAGAGAGAGAGAGAGAGAGAGAGAGAGAGAGAGAGAGAGAGGAGAGAGAGAGAGAGAGAGAGAGAGAGAGAGAGAGAGAGAGAGAGAGAGAGGAGAGAGAGAGAGAGAGAGAGAGAGAGAGAGAAGAGAGAGAAGAGAGAGAGAGAGAGAGAGAGAGA
>NW_020870685.1:405568-408068 GCF_003789085.1 Penaeus vannamei
CATTGAATTCGGTTACCAGTCGCTCTGAATTAGTCTCGTAATGAATCCGTTTTAGTGGGTAGATTATAGTGCATGTTCGTCGGGATCAGCCTTGGTGGAAAATGTTGTACACAGTATTCTCATCGGGAAACGGATGTGCAAGTTGGCAAGCTCCTGTCAGTCTAATTGCCTCAGTGTATGTGTGTATATATGTATATATATATATATATATATATATATATATATATATATATATATATATATGTATATATATATTGTATATATAGATAAATATATATCTATATATGTGTATATATATCAATCTATCTCTATTTTTCCATTTTTTTCTCTGTGCTTCGTTTACATCTCTCTCATTCTCTCTCTCACACGCACACGCACCCCCCCCCCCACACACACACACACGCGCGCGCATACACTCTCTTTCTTTTTCCCTCTCCCTTTTCTCTAACAGTGTATATGTATGAATATGTGCATTTGGTATAAACATTAAAACGGGTCGTTGGACACGAAATATACATCGAAACAAGGATAGTCCTCCGTAGACTTTCCTCTAATTACAGGAAAATCGTAGCAATCCACGTAAATTACAGGCTAAGCATCCCCCTTTCGTATGATATTCCGACCCATTTTAAGCCAGAAAAAGCCACCGATTCGTTGACCAAGCAGAGGCGTATTATCCTCGAGCTCAGAGGGGAAAAATAAGCTCACATGACGTCGAAGAGCTGCAGATACAGCGGGAGAAGGGGCGAGGGTATTCACCTTGGGACATGACATGCTGGTCTTAGGCCTACACACACACGCCATTATTTGCAGGGTTTTTCCTCCTGTGCTGTCACGTATGCCTACACTCCTCCCTGTGCACGCGAAGGAAAGGACGATTAGGGATCTCTCACGCACTTCGCCTTTTTGACTGCACTTAGCCTTTGAAGAGAGAGCTGTGCTTTTAGATTTTTTTTTTTTTTGGTTTTCTTTTAGACTGTAGCTTTGTAAGAAGTTTCTGTGAATCTGCCAAAAAGGGATGGGAATGTTTGGAAATCCGTGATTTTGTTTCAGTGGCTACATTAGGATTCCATAGTTTATTTCTGTTGGTTTTCTTCGATTCCAAAATTTGTTTCGGTTGGTATGCCTGCATTTCAACATTTTGTTTCAGTTGGTATGCATGCATTTCATAATTTAGTTCCAGTTGGTATACCTGGGTTTCATCATTCTGTTTTAGTTGGTACACTTAGATTCCATAATTTCGTTTTAGTTACGCTTGCATTTCACTGTTTCAGCTATTACATTTGGAATGCTAGGCATCATCATTAGGTTTTAAAAATGACCACGACACTTACTGATTTCTTATAATGCATAATCATCCAAAAAACAAACAGACAACAAATGCTTATGACCACCAAAAGCAAACAAACAAAATCGCAGCTAAAAAACCCTCATCACACCGTCCCATTAATAAGCAAAACAGGCGGAGCTGACTGCGACTGCTAGGCTAGCGACACAACCGCCTTGCTCTGTGCTTTGAACAACTTAACGACGGGCTCCTGGCAACCGCCGCGAAGGAGAATAAACTGCGGTACAAAGTGGTGTCAGGCAGTCGGGTGGGAACTGCAGTTTCGAGCTTGTGTGGATGTACAGTACATGTGGATATACATACTATAGATGCGTGTAAGGAAAGGCGAAAAGTGAGTCCGCATTAGTCTATGTAGATGTAGAACGTTTGGATGTATGCATTTATATATATATATATATATATATATATATATATATATATATATATATATATATATATATATATATGTATGTGTGTGTGTGTGTGTGTGTGTGTGTGTGTGTGTGTGTGTGTGTGTGTGTGTGTGTGTGTGTGTGTGTGTGTGTGTGTTGTGTGTGTGTGTGTGTGTGTGTGTGTGTGTGTGTGTGTGTGTGTGTGTGTGTGTGTGTGTGTGTGTGTGTGTGTGTGTGTGTGTGTGTGTGTGTGTGTGTGTGTGTGTGTGTGTGTGTGTGTGTGTGTGTGTGTGTGTGTGTGTGTGTGCACTACCACACACATACAGATTTATATGTTTATACATCCATGGATTTATATGTTTATTTATCTATTATTGAATCTCTTTCTCTTTCTCTCTCTCTCTCTCTCTCTCTCTCTCTCTCTCTCTCTCTCTCTCTCTCTCTCTCTCTCTCTCTCTCTCTCTCTCTCTCACACACACACACACATATATGTATATATATATAATATATATATATAATATATATATATATATATATATATATATATATACATATACATGTATGTATATTTGCGTGTGTATGAAATATATATATATATATATATATATATATACATATACATATATGTATGTGTATATATACATATATACATACATACATACATAATACATACATATATATATATATATATATATATATATATATATATATATATATATATATATATGTATTTGATTATGTATCTATGTATATATATATGTATGTATGTATATATTCTATA
>NW_020870685.1:423068-425568 GCF_003789085.1 Penaeus vannamei
AGCCTTATAATGAATGTTTTACAAATCATATGCATTTGCTAATAACGTCCTTACCAAATGAGAAGTGATTTAAGCCACTCATGGGCTTGACAAGTTTTTTTAGTGTTTAATTATCACCCTGAATCATGATTTTACTCGACATAAATAATAAGCTCTGTTTTTTATTCAAATAGCTTGTATATTGTATTGTAAAGTTCAGTAAATCCGCAGACTTCATTTGAACAATAAAGCGAAAACATAACTATAAAGCCTAAAATATTTCCATAATTAGCCAAATCATTACTGTTCTTTTATCATCCATTCAATTAAGGTTGACTGGATTATCGTAACTTACTTCCTTTTAATATTTCTTTCATTACCATTTGGATCAATATCGGTATCAATTGGTAATAGTTCTTTCATTACTTAGATGAATATTATCAACTACTAGGATCTCTATGAAAAAATAATGTCAAATTTATTGTAAAAAATATGTAATGACTGGAGTTCATATTTACTTGAAAAATATTGTAAACAACATAATGAAACCTTATTTTTGGAATATTGCCGTAGTTATGGCAAGGATACTGTTATTATGTACTTAAAAGAATTTCGATACTAAAATGACCATACTTAGGGTGTAGGTTGAGTTGTTAGGGCCGGTTCATAAAGATGTAGGAATCTGAACATAACCGAGAGAAAGAGAGAGAGAGAGAGAGAGAGAGAGAGAGAGAGAGAGAGAGAGAGAGAGAGAGAGAGAGAGAGAGAGAGAGAGAGAGAGAGAGAGAGAGAGAGAGAGAGAGAGAGAGAGAGAGAGAGAGAGAGAGAGAGAGAGAGAGGAGAGAAGAGTGAGTGAGTGAGTGAGTGAGTGAGTGAGTGAGTGAGTGAGTGTGTGCGTGCGTGTGTGTGTGTGTGTGTGTGTGTGTGTGTTTGTGTGTGTGTGAGAGAGAGAGAGAGAAGAGAACGAGAAAGAAAGAATGAGAGAGAGAGGGAGAACATGACAGAAAGACAGAGATAGAGACAGAGACAGACAACACAGACAGAACTTCAGAGCACATAAACAGACACGAAAGACAGCCACACCAACGCATCTCGCGGGGAAGGCATACCCCCCCCCATTAATAGCCAAGTGCAATATTGACACCAAAGTTCAGCTCTTTCCGAGAGGCAGAGGCGAAGGGCGTGACGTGATCGATGGGCTGGCCAATCACCATCGGGAGCGGCCGCACAGGTAGAAACAATGAACACGTGATTGGCTGGTTGGTGTAGCTCTCAGCCCCCCCCCTCTTCCCTTCTCCATCACCGCCCCCCCCCTCCTCTCCTCCCCCACCCCCCTTTCATCCTGCATCCCTTGCAACATGGCGATCGGTCGGTCATGTTACGTCACATTGCACAAACAGATGCTTCCTCTTCTGCTCTGTGACGGAGAGCCATTGTTGTTGTTATTGTCTTGTGAGGTATTTTGTGCTTTTGTTCATCACTTTTATTGCGCGTTATGATAGCAGTAATGGTAAGAAAGGTACTGATGATAATGTCGATAATGAGTATGATAATGATACGGGTAATGAGGATGACTAGTACCGAACGATAATGATGATAAGAGTAATGAAGATGACTGGCATCATTAAGATTGCTGCTTTATTTTCGTTTGTGTTATCAGAATAATTATTATTCGTTTGTATTTTGCTGCTTTATTTTCGTTTGTGCTATAGTAATTATACCATTACTTTCATTTCTATACGTATCATTGCCATTATGATTATCAGTGCCAATATCATTATCATAAAAGTCAACTTTATTTCATCATCATCATCACCTTTATCACCATCATCGCAACCAACGCTTATCACCTGCAATTCTCATGAAGGAAGGAGGAGGACGAGGAGGAGAAGAAGAAAGAGACGAAGAAGAAGAAAATGAAAAAAGTCACTGGAAAAACAGAGGAAGGAAAAGAAAAAATAAATGAAAAAGATATGGATATATTTCTCACTGTCCGCTTACAATTGACGCAGCCTTTAACACGCAAATGGTCCCATTAGATTGACTCTTATGTCGTTCTAGCAATAGACTTAATCCTGCTTGAACACGGAGCCGAATGGAGCTGAAAAGCCCTTGTGAGAGGAAAATGATATAATACGTAGCATCTAAGTGTTAGGATTCATTATCACATAGAAGCGATAAGTGATGTAAGTGATATGTGAGTGATAGGTATAGGTGTTAAGTGGATGTTTTAGTGGGATTCGAGAGCGACGTAGCGAAGGGGATGAGTGAGAACGAACAATTCCACCGAGCGAGATATGTAAGTGACATTTCGATGCTGAAGTTTCATCCGAATAAGACCTGCAATTTCGCATCTTACGAGAACAATGATGCGGACGCGAACGGCAATAACCAATAACCGATGAAGAATCAATAAAATGAAATGTGTATATATAAAGAAAAACACAAGAAAATAAAAAACAATCAAGAAAAAAATGAGACAAAGAAAACGGACGAAGCGACCAATGCAACCAGAACGCCA
>NW_020870685.1:450568-453068 GCF_003789085.1 Penaeus vannamei
ACCATCGTCTCTTTTCAGGGGCGGCGGCGCTGGCAGAGGTGTGAAGAGCAGTGCCAATGGCTTGGGTGTTGTGGGCAATGGCATCCAAAACGGCTTGACGCACCGAGCAAAAATCAGCCTTGACCTGGACCCTGGCACGCGCGGTCCCGAGCACGCCCCGCCCGCACCCACCCTCCACCAGCGGGCGTCGGCGCGGCGTGGGGGCGGGATCGAGGCGTCTCAGGGGGAAATGCGGGCGCGGGGGACCTTCTCAAAGCCCTTAGTGCCGGCGGGACTCGGCCTGGGCTCGAACAGTCTTAGAGAAAATAACTACTTCCCCAGCACCAAGTATAGGTCGACCTACTACAATCCTACCAACAATGACAACAAATTTGACGAGTTTGAAGACAATAAAATTAATGGTTTTGGGAATCTGAGTAAGTAGCCGTGGTAGTCCTGGCTGGGTCAGGTGCTGGTCACCAGACGCCGCGGTCGCCCTGTGGTGAGCTCTCCGGACACGCAGCAAGGGCTCTGCTGGGCTGCTGCTCATATGGATATATACAGCAATTCATGAACATATCTGTGTATATTATATATATATATATATATATATATATATATATATATATATATATATATATATATATATATATATATATATATATATATATATATATATATATATATATATATATATATATATATATATATATATATATATATATATATATATATATATATATATATATATATATATATATATATATATATATATATATATATATATATATATATATCATTTACATATTATATACATATATATACATAGAGAGAGAGAGAGAGAGAGAGAGAGAGAGAGAGAGAAAGAGAGCGAGAGCGAGAGCGAGAGCGAGAGCGAGAGCGAGAGCGAGAGCGAGAGCGAGAGCGAGAGAGAGAGAGCGAGAGAGAGAGAGAGAGAGAGAGAGAGAGAGAGAGAGAGAGAGAGAGAGAGAGAGAGAGAGAGAGAGAGAGAGAGAGAGAGAGAGAGAGAGAGAGAGAGAGAGAGAGAGAGAGAGAGAGAGAGAGAGAGAGTGTATGCGAATGTGTGTACTCTATCTCTATCTGTGTGTTTTGGTGTGTGTGTGTGTGTGTGTGTGTGTGTGTGTGTGTGTGTGTGTGTGTGTGTGTGTGTGTGTGTGTGTGTGTGCACTCTAAATAGTCTATTGCATATCAGAACAATACATGAGAGAGTAATCTTCACAAGGATGTACCGACGGTGGCCAAGGATCTAATGAAGATTGTCCTACCTATCTACAGAATTCCACCTGATTTCTGTTTCCAGTAAGCGATATGTAAACATTTCTAATCTGAAACCCATTTAAAACCCACTGACAACCGCGTTCACCTTTCTCCATTTATTTTATTATTATTATTATTATTATTATTTTTTTTTTTAACGGAATAACACCTACAAGTAACTTGAATATCATTCATACGTGCGTTCGTGAATCTGTCAATGCAGATTTGCAAGAACGTAAACAAACATGACTCGACACATTCTCAGACGGATTACGCTTTTCTAAGAAGCTTACATAGTAAAAAGACAATTGTCCTGAAGAATCATCTGACGGAGATTATTTTCACCAACAAATAAACACGTATGGTCATAATTTTCTCCAGCAAGCAATGCTAGAAAATGTCATTATACTATATGATTACCGCGATTGCTATAATAAGAAATGGAATGAAATAGACTTTGTGGGTAAAATAAGAAATTGTGAAAAACCGTGGGTAGAATACGAGATCATAAAGAACGTAAACTTTGTGGGTAAATTAAGAAATGATAAGGAAGCATAAACTTTCTGAGTAAAATACGAAATTATAAGATATAAACTTTGTGGGCAAAATGATATAACGGTAATTCCTCTTATGGAGAAAGAGCTATATCCAATTAGTAAATGTGCAATCGTCACTGAGAAACAGAACGCCATGGAATCACTTGTATGTAGATGGTACAATTTCCATTACCTCCTGTGGCATGTGTGCGCAAAGCCTTTCTTGCTCCTCCCTTCAAAAAATCTTAAAAGCCTCCCAGAATTCCTCTGATGTAGTTACAGTCCTCGGCACTCCATCTGTCTTGAGCTCACATCCCTACGATCCCAGTCCTGTCCTATCTGCTATTGCGCCTAAAATACATTGCGGTTACACAAGGGGAACTTTCTCAGGCTTAACCGTCATGCCTCTAGTTAATGGAAAGAGATTTGCTTTTGGTTTCGTATGTGATTTATGTAAATAATCTCTAAAAAAAAGAAAGAAAAAAAATGCATCTGTGGCCTTTGACTGATTTTAAGTTATTTTGTATTTGGATTTTAGGTTAACGTTCAGATATATTATGCAAGGTATGTGATGACTCGCTTGAACTGGTGGCACGAATATTTTCCTATTTGAAGAAATATTAGAGGAATCAAAGGTAACTGAACTTTTCTTTAGGCGCACACTAGATAACTCCTATTTATCATATAAAAATCAAATTTAAAAATTA
>NW_020870685.1:455568-460568 GCF_003789085.1 Penaeus vannamei
AGATATACATTCCGGAAGTTGGAAGAATTGCCCACTGTGATATATCACTAATTATATGTGTGTCAACCACAGTTTCTTCGCGAAACCGTCAAGAGAACATGCAGGCCTTGCATAGTGAATGCTAAGCTACCGCCAACGAAACTCGACCTAAAGAAGTCCGGTTCGAATCCATCATTCTCAGAAATGATGTTGCATTCGAATCATCCATGAGTGTCTGATGTATCTACACACGAGCTAAGAATTATATAAATGTATGTACAATCTAAATTATGGCAGTATGTCTGTATAGATAGTCGTAGGATCGAACCATTGCACAAGGAACATTATGGAGTTACTCGGGACGTTTGAGAAGTAGAAATGTACAAAACTATAATTTTCTCCTTATTCACACCATCATGCGTATGGCAAGTGCGTCTGGTACTGCTTCATGTGACACGTTTCCTGAGCGATTTCTCTACGTGGTCTTTTCATTTCCTCACTTGTCAATATGCGTGACTAGACTTGAGTCAGTGCACTGTAAATTGTTGTACATAAGACAAATCACATGTACCTAAAACTTGCTGTATGTTGACGATTGTTATACATCCACAAGGAATGCATAGACTGAAGCTTAATGAAGTATTTTGTTTTGGTTATGTTTCTTTACTGGTAACATTGGTGTATAAAGCAGCAAAATTAATGAAAGAAAGAGAAAAAACAGGTAGTCGAAAAGAGGCCAAATTTACCTTATTTTTACGTTGTACATGAATGTCATGTACAATAACTGGGGGTTTTCTACCTGCACCAAAATGTTCAGGAAAAACATCCATCAACTACAATCTTCTTTGCTATGAAGTTGATACTCTACAGCTGACTCACATTTCACGTTTTCTGCTTGATCTGAACATGTGACAATGTAATATACACAACGACGCATTGTGATTTACAAGGGATAAACTGACGTAATCATTCATCTGGCCTTATATTATGAATGACAATCTGCATGCAAAGGCTATTAGCATATGCTGACAGTAATCAATGGCGATTTGTTACAGCAAATGGCAGTAATATCTTGATTATTTATCTTATGATCAGTCTGTTGGTTGGCAATTTTGTTTTAGGTCTGGTTAGCAGACAGTCAGTTGATATGGTGGGTTATGGTGTACACTTATTTCCTGTCTATAATAGGTGATAAAGTTCCGTCCATCTAACTGTTTCGGTAATATGTGTGAGAGTATATATGTACATATATAATTTCATAGATGTTCACTTAGCAACACATCCTAGTACTACTCTGTTTATTGTTATAGTGTCATAGTATATTTTTGTTTATATCAAGAGCAACGGACAGTTTCATTTGACTTTTCTATGGAATGCATTTCACGGGTGACCATTTATGAAGTATCTGATTTTCAGTAAAAAAACATGTAAACTTTTTAACAACCTCCCACCTTTTTTCAATGCCGGCGCAAAACACAGACATATGCATATGTATGTGTGTAAATGTATATGCATATGATGATACATGCGTACATATACACTATATATATACATTTAAACTTATACACCATGTATATACATCCATACATACATACATACATACATATATATATATATATATATATATATATATATATATATATATATATATATATATATATATATACGTATATAAATATGTATATATATACATATGTGTGTGTATATTTATACATACATACATACATACATATATATATATATATATATATATATATATATATATATATATATATATATATGTATGTATATTCATACTGTACAAACAAGCAATATTCTTGTGCATCATAAGTACAACCACCAATAGCATATCACCGTCAAAGACGTCAACACGAAGCCGTTCTTTTCCCGTCAGCAATAACCGCCGGCCGTGAGTCCCTGTAGAAGTCCCAAGCCCTACCAAGCTGCCAAAGAGAATGACTGTGTTTTGTGTCTATAGAGGCGTGACCTTGTTTAAGTGCTGCTCATCGGCGACCTTCTTTGTATGCTGCTCATTCAGGTGTACCTAGGCCTGTATTCTCCCGGGCTGGCAGTGAGTCGAAGGGAGTTTATGTCGACGATGTTCACTTATATCTAATCTACCCCTTGATAGCCTCTTCAGCGTCAGATTGATTTACTGTTGCCAAATTTCAGCGTTAGGTATATTGATGATATAGCAGTGAACGTGAGGGAAATAGCAAGCCACTAATTATACGTTCTTGGTTTGTTTAGTTGCCATGTCCAGCAGTAACTGTTCCAGTATGGTTTATCTCGTGCAAATAAAACTGAACTTTGACATGTTGCATTTCTTAACCTGGCACAGCGAGAACATGATGACATAATACTTCCTAATATGAAAAAATCACAAGAAATCACCACCAAAATGAAAGAGAAGTAGAAGAAGAACACGTACACACATATACACTTACACACGCACACAAATACACACATATATGTATGCATATATACACACATATATGTATATATACACATACACATACACACCATATATATTATATATATATATATATATATATATATATTATATAATATATATATATATATATAATATATGTGTATATATGTATATATATATATATATATATATATGTATATATATATATATATATATATATATATATATATATATATATACACACCACACATATATATAACATATATGCATACATACATATGTGTGCATGCATACATGCATACTATGTATGTATGTATATCATATATATTATTATATATACTATACATACACATATATATAGACATAAATGTGTATATTTTATATAATACCATACATATATACACATACATATATGTTACATTATATGTATATATATATATATATATATATATATATATATATATTATATATATATACATATATATGTATTATATATTAATATACATATTATATGTATATATAATATATATATATATATATATATATATATATATATATACATACAATTATATATATATATATATTATATATATATATATATTTATATATATATATATATATATATATATATACCATATAGCTTATATATATACATATATATATATATATATATATATATATATATATATATATATATATATAATACATATACATTATTATATATATATTCACGTAAAACACAAACTCAGAATTTGCAATATGTATGTATTAAGTAATGAAAAAGAAAAAAGAATGATAAACTCCCCAAACCGCTACATGCGAGATGTACAACACATTGTGCAAGACAGTGACGTCACCGGCGCGGCGTCATAAAAAGCCTCCCAATCGCCTCGTCCGAATCTGCTGCACTCCTACTACAGCTCCGTGAAGACGCGCTTTGGGTAAGCGAAGGGATAGTAGTGTAGAGAGTAAAACTGTGCGTGGTGGTGGGTGTGGCTAGTGTGTTATCTGTTCTCGGTGAATGTGTTCCGAGAATAAAGAGGTTTTATTATCAACGCGATGTGATCGTGACCTTGTCGCATCTCTTGGCACGGAACAGATCACGTGATGTCTGGTCGTTGCTCCCGGTAAAAATAAAAGCGGTGCAACAGTGCTAAGAGAGAAACAGTGGCAGAAAAGGAGACAGTTAGGCAAATCACTTCAACACATACGCTAAAATAACCTTTTCCAGAACTGTTATACCTTCCATATCAAACATAAATGGACTGGGAAACGGATAAGTCGGCTATGCGAAGTGAAGCTCGCCAGAATTACGTGCATGAGGGAAGCCCGGCCTCGACCGACTAATGATGACTTGATCGTTGTGAGACAGACTGCCGACGAGGGTTCTCGTCCAGCGCGCAGCCACTTGCTCGCTCAAGTTTTCTAATGGCGTAAACAAAGAAAACAAATAGATATCAATGGGGGACTGAAGAAAATTTTACGTACACAAGAAGATGGTAATGTAAAAAAAAAAGACTTCATACATCAAAATAAGACAATGTATTTTAGAAAACAACTGCATATATATATATATATATATATATTTATATATATATATATATACAGTATTTACATATACAGCATTTACAATTTAATTTGAAAACAAAACAAAAAAAAACTTTTATAGTTTTTTTTTATATAAATCTAACCAATTGTAGATGTGGTTTAAACTTGACACATCCTCCTGCAACTTTTATCATTTCAGAAGATAATATGAGGGATGTGAGAGTAGAAGTTGATATTTTATTTCTGATCTTTGATTTCAACGAGTTTACCTTCGAGAATAACCTTTCTACAACAACATTAGATGTAGGTAAACTTAATATCTGTAGAGCAAATTCGGAAATGGTTTCGAACATGCGATGTCCTAGCTCATCCCGAAGGGTACCGATTGCTGTAAAAAATGTTTCCGGGTTTATAATATTCCTCGTTTCCTCCGGAATTAGATTATGGTCTACTGCTCTCCATTCATTATCCAAATGTTGTGGATTAGTAGAGATCCTCGGATAAGCAGTGACAAGGTCTCTCAGAGATGGCATTGACACTCTAGATCCTTTATCCAGAAAGTTTTGGGGGACAAAAATGTGGCACATTTGAATTTGCTTGTTTGCAAAAGGGAACTATTTTTTTCATTTCTTAGCAAGCAATAATGAGAAATTGTTTGCAGGTGCTGAATACATTCTCTAGCAAATCTTGGTTGTGTCTGTATTCCTCTGATTGTATGAGGCAGTGCATTTCTGATCCAAGATACATCTGGTAAAATGGACGATGATTTGAATCGTTCTCAATATCAATGGATGATCTATCGTCTGCCTTATTTATTTCATTTCTCTTTATAAAGCATCACAACAAATCTGTGTAGAGTTCATGGCACTTTTTGCGTAGGTCTTGGATGGTTGGTCCTTGCTGTTGGAAGAGTAGGTTGGTGGTTGAATTTAGGCAAAATTAAATTAAGAAAAGTATAATAGAGTTTTGTAGATGGTTCGTTCATTGTGTCCAATATGCTTATTGTTGCTAGAGTCTTTCCTCTGCCCTGATATTAAAG
>NW_020870685.1:470568-483068 GCF_003789085.1 Penaeus vannamei
GTTGTTGATGCACAGATATCGTTATAGTTAATGCTTCCTCTACTTCGTTATATAAAGTTAGTTGTTAAATACCTCATATGAATTCAATTTAGCGAGGACGCGATTTTTTCGAATAATGCAAGTGCTCTTATATTGGCCGTGTAAAATTAAATATTATAATTTCAGTTTAGAAGAAATGACTAAATAGAGATAAATTAAGATAATTAATCAGCAGATATTGACAATCAGTGTCCTAACACTGCAGTAACACTATAATGATATGATAGATATACGATATATTATACAATATGGCACATTTCAGCTAAATTCTAATGCCAATACAAAGTCATTTACATGACTCAGTATTACAATCATAAAACGTTCACAACAGACCTGTAACGACCATGAACGACTTAGTATTAACAGCCCAAAACCCTTCTGCATCGCCATACTATTACGATCAAATCCAGATCAAATCTTTACTTTATCGTAGAGCCCAGTGTTTACGTCATAGTAAAATTCGACAGTGACGTCATACTATAACGACCTCTTGTTCACCTCTCGAACGTACTGTGACATCCAGTTATAACGACCTGTCGTTCACCTCTCGAACCCTGAAACCTCATATTCAAATGACCTCGCATTCACTACATTAATCCTCCATTTAGGTCATACTCTAACAGTTCGAACCCTCCACTGACGTCATCCTGTAATACCGCTATTAACTCCATTGACGTCACACTTAAACGACCTCGTATTTACACCTCGAACTACCCATCCAAACCTAACGACCTTAAACGACCTCGTATTCGACATTTACACCGAACTTCCAAACCTAACGACCTTAAACGACCTTTACACTCGAACTACCCATCCAAACCCTAACGACCTTAAACGACCTCGTATTTACACCTCGAACTACCCTTCCAACGACCTAACGACCTCGTATTTACACTCGAACTACCCTCCAAACCTAACGACCTTAAACGACCTCGTATTTACACCTCGACTACCCTCCAAACCCTAACGACTTAAACGACCTCGTTTTACACCTCGAACTAAACCCTAACGACCTTCGGAACGAACCTATCGTATTTACACTCGAACTACCAAAACCCTAACGACCTTAACGACCTCGTATTTACACCTCGAACTACCCATCCAAACCCTAACGACCTTAAACGACCTCGTATTTACACCTCGAACTACCCTTCCAAACCCTAACGACCTTAAACGACCTCGTATTTACACCTCGAACTACCCATCCAAACCCTAACGACCTCGTATTTACACCTCGAACTACCTTCCCAAACCCTAACGACCTTAAACGACCTCGTATTTTACACCTCGAACTACCCTTCCAAACCCTAACGACCTTAAACGACCTCGTATTTACACCTCGAACTACCTTCGTACGAACTAAAACCCTAACGACCTTAAACGACCTCGTATTTACACCTCGAACTACCCTCCAAACCCAAACGACCTTAAACGACCTCGTATTTACACCTCGAACTACCCATCCAAACCCTAACGACCTTAAACGACCTCGTATTTACACCTCGAACTACCCATCCAAACCCTAACGACCTTAAACGACCTCGTATTTACACCTCGAACTACCCATCCAAAACCCTAACGACCTTAAACGACCTCGTATTTACACCTCGAACTACCCAGACCTAAACGACTTACACCTCGAACTACCCATCCAAACCCAACGACCTTAAACGACCTCGTATTTACACCTCGAACTACCCATCCAAACCCCAACGACCTTAAACGACCTCGTATTTACACCTCGAACTACCCATCCAAACCCTAACGACCTTAAACGACCTCGTATTTACACCTCGAACTACCCATCCAAACCCAACGACCTTAAACGACCTCGTATTTACACCTCGAACCCCATCCAAACCCAACGTTATCGTATTTACACCTCGAACTACCCATCCAAACCCTAACGACCTTAAACGACCTCGTATTTACACCTCGAACTACCCATCCAAACCCCAACGACCTTAAACGACGTCGTATTTACACCTCGAACTACCCATCCAAACCCCAACGACCTTAACGACCTCGTATTTACACCTCGAACTACCCATCCAAACCCAACGACCTTAAACGACGTCGTATTTACACCTCGAACTACCCTCCAAACCCCAACGACCTTAAACGACCTCGTATTTACACCTCGAACTACCCATCCAAACCCCAACGACCTTAAACGACGTCGTATTTACACCTCGAACTACCCATCCAAACCCCAACGACCTTAAACGACGTCGTATTTACACCTCGAACTACCCTCCAAACCTAACGACCTTAAACGACCTCGTATTTACACTCGAACTACGACCTTAAACGACCTCGTATTTACACCTCGAACTACCCATCCAAACCCCAACGACCTTAAACGACGTCGTATTTACACCTCGAACTACCCATCCAAACCCAACGACCTTAAACGACCTCGTATTTACACCTCGAACTACCCATCCAAACCTAACGACCTTAAACGACCTCGTATTTACACTCGAACTACCCTCCAACCCTAACGACCTTAAACGACGTCGTATTACACCTCGAACTACCCATCCAAACCCAACGACCTTAAACGATTTACACCTCGAACTACCCTTCCAAACCCAACGACCTTAAACGACCTCGTATTTACACCTCGAACTACCCATCCAACCCCAACGACCTTAAACGACCTCGTATTTACACCTCGAACTACCCATCCAAACCCTAACGACCTTAAACGACCTCGTATTTACACCTCGAACTACCCATCCAAACCCTAACGACCTTAAACGACCGTATTTACACTCGAACTACCCATCCAAACCCTAACGACCTTAACGACGTCGTATTTACACCTCGAACTACCCATCCAAACCCTAACGACCTTAAACGACCTCGTATTTACACCTCGAACTACCCATCCAAACCCAACGACCTTAAACGACCGTATTTACACTCGAACTACCCATCCAAACCCCAACGACCTTAAACGACTCGTATTTACACCTCGAACTACCCATCCAAACCTAAACGACCTTAAACGACCTCGTATTTACACCTCGAACTACCGCGACCTAAACGAACACGAACTACCAAACCCTAACGACCTTAAACGACCTCGTATTTACACCTCGAACTACCCATCCAAACCCTAACGACCTTAAACGACTCGTATTTACACCTCGAACTACCCTTCCAAACCCTAACGACCTTAAACGACCTCGTATTTACACCTCGAACTACCCATCCAAACCCTAACGACCTTAAAACGACCTCGTATTTACACCTCGAACTACCCCCCAAACCCTAACGACCTTAAACGACGTCGTATTTACACCTCGAACTACCCTTCCAAACCCTAACGACCTTAAACGACCTCGTATTTACACCTCGAACTACCCTTCCAAACCCTAACGACCTTAAACGACCTCGTATTTACACCTCGAACTACCTTCCAAACCCTAACGACCTTAAACGACCTCGTATTTACACCTCGAACTACCCTTCCAAACCCTAACGACCTTAAACGACGTCGTATTTACACCTCGAACTACCCATCCAAACCCTAACGACCTTAAACGACATTTACACCTCGAACTACGACCTTAAACGACCTCGTATTTACACCTCGAACTACCCATCCAAACCCCAACGACCTTAAACGACAATTTACACCTCGAACTACCCATCCAAACCCTAAACGACCTTAAACGACCTCGTATTTACACCTCGAACTACCCTTCCAAACCCTAACGACCTTAAACGACCTCGTATTTACACCTCGAACTACCCTTCCAAACCCCAACGACCTTAAACGACCTCGTATTTACACCTCGAACTACCCTTCCAAACCCTAACGACCTTAAACGACCTCGTATTTACACCTCGAACTACCCTTCCAAACCCTAACGACCTTAAACGACCTCGTATTTACACCTCGAACTACCCTCCAAACCCCTTAAACGACCTCGTATTACACCTCGAACTACGTTTAAACGACCTCGTATTTACACCTCGAACTTCCGAAACCCCCAAACGAACGACCTTAAACGACCTCGTATTTACACCTCGAACTACCCATCCAAACCCTAACGACCTTAAACGACCTCGATTTACACCTCGAACTACCCTCCAACCCTAACGACCTTAAACGACTCGTATTTACACCTCGAACTACCCATCCAAACCCCAACGACCTTAAACGACATTTCGAAGACCTTAAACGACCTTATTTACACCTCGAACTACCCCCAAACCCAACGACCTTAAACGACCTCGTATTTACACCTCGAACTACCCATCCAAACCCTAACGACCTTAAACGACCTCGTATTTACACCTCGAACTACCCTTCCAAACCCTAACGACCTTAAACGACTCGTATTTACACCTCGAACGACCTTAAACGACCTCGTATTTACACCTCGAACTACCCATCCAAACCCTAACGACCTTAAACGACCTCGTATTTACACCTCGAACTACCCATCCAAACCCTAACGACCTTAAACGACCTCGTATTTACACCTCGAACTACCCATCCAAACCCCAACGACCTTCAACGACTTCCTTTTCGTCCCAGCTCGAACCCCTTCCTGTACGTGTGTCTGAGTGGCTCGATGGACACCTCAGCCATCCTGCTCATGACGCCCCTGAGCACACGCCTTGGGAGACGCGTCATCGTGGGCGGCGGGATGTTTGCGGGCGGCCTGCTCTTCCTGCTTGAGCTCCTCGTCTCGGAAGGTGGGCGTGGGTGGTTAGGTGACGGAGGGATAATTCTCTCTCTCTCTCTCTCTCTCTCTCTCTCTCTCTCTCTCTCTCTCTCTCTCTCTCTCTCTCTCTCTCTCTCCTCTCTCTCTCTCTCTCTCTCTCTCTCTCTCTCTCTCTCTCTCTCTCTCTCTCTCTCTCTCTCTGTCTTGTCCCGAGTGTTGAATTAAATCAGTCCTATTAAAAATGAATATGTTAATGAGACTGTAATAAAATCGATTTTCTAGGACTGATTTTGTTTGTAGAAAACAGTGGAATTTGTTACCTATATATTACGCTTTTTTCAGAATACTTCTGGCTTAAATGGGTGCTGGTCATGGGCGGTTTCCTCTTAGTGGCGGGCTCGTTTCAGGTGAATTGGATGTCTTAAGCAATGCAAAATGTGTCAACATAATTCTGATACTAAAATATTTGTTTTTTGGGTTCACATGCAGAAAGGGATATGGTCACGAACTCTCATGTTTTTAATATTGCTACTTTTTAAAGATATCAATATATACGCATGGTAATATCATGTACACATAAATAGGTGTTGTGTGCAAACATACATAATTTGTTCCATCTATAACATTGCCATATAACCCTTATTACCAACAGATGAATTACGTCTACGGCCCTGAGTTGTTTCCGACAGAGATTCGAAATCGAGGTTTTGCCTTTGTTAACCTCATGGGTTGCTTCGGATTCGTGTGTGCCCCTTTCATTACCTACAGACTGGCAAGTGTTTACTTACGTTTGCGAATGGACGACTGTAGCAAACATAGATATATATAAGCAACTGATCATAGAGATGTGTTTGTATTACATGAAGATAATATTCATTCCCTAGACCTAAATAGAACCATACCACCTGCACCTTCCCCCTCACAGGTGCTAATCAGGTGGTGGGTGGCATCCGTGACCTTCGGCTGCGCTGCGATAGTGGGCAGTCTCACCCTCCCTCTGCTGCCGGAGACGAGGAACAGGTCGATGCCGGACACGTTGCAGGCGCTGGACGAGAGAAGGGGCAAGCGCAAGGGAAATCCCGGAGAGACTGTGTGCGTTAATAACGAGAGTGAGGAGAGCAGATTGTGATGGATCCTCTATCTTTACTAGTATCTTTGCGAATGGGAGAGAGATGTTAAAAATGAATTGTTTCTTTATTGTCTCCCTTTATCTCTCTCTCTCTCTCTCACACACACAGGTGAAAATAAAATTATTTTTAGAACATATTGTTTTCATATCATTCACTTCACAAGAAAAGCGGAAAAGAAAAAACAGAAAATATCGTTTATCATATCAAACTGTATTTGCAATAATTTGAATGGGTAGATAAGTGAATTGCCTATCTTGGGCACATTCATCTTCACCCACTCACACCTACATACACCCACACCTCCACTCACCAGCCCACAGACGCATACAGGAAAGGTGTACGGTGAGGTGTGAGCCAGTTTATGTCTTGGTGTGAGAACAAAGATCATATATAGTTTACATGAAACCTTTTTTTTATTGTCATCGTTATCGTTATTACGATATGTCAGTACATATTGCATGAATATAAGGCTAACAAAGCGCACACTGTATACCAACGAATATACTCCTTACCTATGGAAAAGATATGAAATACATGACAGCAGTATAATTCTCAGTATTGATGTTACCATAACAATTACTTCGAAAAATATTTAATAAAAGATTCTGACAATTGCAATAATTACTAGCATTTAATTCATGACATTCCTCTCCATGTTTAGACATACACTAACAGTGATGAAGAGACGAGAATCATAATAGATTCTCTGTGTGGTCTTCTTACTGTTATGAAATAATTGTCTTTGTATGTGTGTGTGTGTTTTATGTGTCTCTGCATGAAAGTGCGTATTCCTATCAATACATCTATCTATACTTTTTCCAATATGCTACCTAATGTACTTTTTTATATAGATTATGAGTGTCTGCAATTTTTTGTATTTGAGTGAATATGCATGTGTGTATACACGAATACGCATATGTACAAGTGACATAGAAAACACATTTAAATACTTCATAGTGATTGTTATTAGCAAACCCCTATTATTTTCCTTTCTTCCTAAATACAAATAATACGGCCGTGTTGTGGCTGCCATGCTGAAGGCAACTAACTAGTGCGCCACCAGCATCTTCAGTGTTTGTCTATCCTTGGTACTGTCCACGCTGCCTATTCAACGTTTAAAAAAAACACCACTCTATTTCGGTATTGTATAGTAATTTAATGAAGGCTATTTCATCATATACTGCTTCATATCTCCCTCCATTTATAAACCTATTTATCCATATATACGTTACATCAGTGTGTTTTGTGTCAGGTTTGTGCAACTAAGACCACACAGCAGTGGCGGTGTCCAGTTACGGTACAGGAATATTATGACCGAATACAAGAGGAAATAGTGGAAATACCTGTGGCTTGTTTACTATCGACGTGGTGATTTTCGAAGAGATTGAGAAAAAGATTAATGGATGATAAGGATAAATAAGGATTGATAGTGATAGTAGTGATAATTATGGAGATAGTGTTAATGATAAAACTTAAAAATAATAATAATAAAGATAATGGTAACAACAATTAACATTAACAATAATGATAATGATGATGACAATAACATTGATAGTAATAATAATGTTAATGATAATAATGAAAACAATAATGAATAATGGTAGTAATAATAATAAAAATAATGATTATAATGATGATGGTGATGACGATAATGATAATGATAGTAATAAAAATGATAATGATATAATGAAAATGGTAATAATAATGATAATGATATAATGGAAATGGTAATAATAATAATGCCATAAACAATGATAATAATAATGATAATAGTAATGATTATTACAATAGTAATAATAATGGCAATTAACAACAATGATAAAGACAAAAAATATATAATTATGGTAATAATGATAATAATGACTGAATGATGAGCATGATATCGCAAAAGGTGACACGATGCCTTAAATGATGGTTCACGTGACAGGGCATATGTGGCACTTCAAGTATATATTACATCAACATACAATATTAATCATATGATACAGAACAGCAAAAATATATCAAATAATGTGTCAAGAATCATAATTGGACATAATGCACACAGACAATGTATCATATCTGTGCGAAAAAGGAAATATAGTATACTCTACCTCAAAACATACACTAGCACTTTATATATACAAACACTGATGACATGGTAAGGTAGTCTAAATTATCACTGGAAGCTATGTCAAAAGTTAAAACCTGCCCGTGGAAACAGGTGGCACTGCCATCAAATAGGAAATATTTTTGTGAAAAGATTATCCAGACCAAACCGGCCTCACAGTCCTTGAAAACTCACTAGCAGATATATATCCTGCTCCTTTGATACAAGGATGGGGAAGGGTAAAAGCATATCAAGACTCAAGGATAAAAATCTCTTCATTGTGGAATGTTAGAGACGTGAAGGTCATGACAAACTGAAAGTCATGCAAGAACTATTACAATAGGCTGTCTATCCAGTAGATAACTGGCAATGGTAATGCTGATAATGACAGTAATACTGATGACTATGATGATTTTACTACGACTACTATCACTACTACTGCTGCTGTTGCTACTACCACTTCTAATGCCATTGCTACTACTACTGTTACCAGGGGCGGGTCCAGAAAACTTTCTGGTGAGGGGCACGGGGAGTAACAATAAATCTGGGGGGCCGTCACATTGCATATACAGGGGGCCATTCCGAGGAGTCAATGACCATGGGGGGGGGGGGCACATGGGGTGGCCAATCGGATTTCAGGGGGGCAGGTGCCCCCCTGTGCCACCATGGAAACCCCGCCTCTGACTGTTACTGCTGCTTCTGCTGCTGTGATCACTATTACTGTTATTACTACTAATGCTACCACTACTACTGCTACGACGACTACTACTACTACTGCTTCTGCTGTTGTTGCTACTGCTAACGATAATATTATCATAATAATAATGATGATAATAATGATAGTGACTGATAGTAAGAATAGTAGTGACAAGAATCATGACAGTAATAATAAGGATGATAATAATGAAGATAATGACAGCGATATAACAATAATAATGATAGTGATGACTGATAATAATGATAATGACGATAATAATGATAGTAGTAGTGGCAATGGTGATGATGATAATAATGATGATGAAGAAAATGATAATACAAATAAAAATAATGATAATTATGATAGTAATAACAATAATGATAATCATAAACAGTGATACTAATAATAACAATAATAACAAGGAGACGCCGAAGAACCTAAAAGAATACCAACAACAACAATGGTAATAATGATGATAATAATAACACTAATAAGAAAAATGATACTACTAATGTTAACAACAATAGCAGATATGATAAAAGCAGTGATAATATAACGATAATGATAGTAATTATCACAGTATGGATAATCCTAAAAATAATTACACTCATAATCATAATAATAATGATAAAATAAAAAGTCTTAATAATAAGTATAAAAATAAAAGTAATAACAAAGATAAGAATATGGATGATATTAATAATAGTAAAATACTTATAATTGACAATGATATAATAATCATAATAAAGAATAATGTCAACAAAAATAATGACAATATATAAAATAAGAACTGTAATAATGATAATGGTAATAATAACAAAAATGATAATGATACTGATAATAGACATAGTAATATTCATTATTATACTATTACTATTATTATTATCGTTAATACGATTGTGGGCTCTAACATTGCTATCACTATTATTATTGTCACTATAGTAATGATAATGAGGAGTAATGACGAATAATATTAATGATGATAAGAATTTTAATAGCTAATAAACCAGCAAATAAATAAATATACCCAATAATTAATAGAATATAAACAGAGTAATGTAATGGTAGTTTTTTTTTGCCATGGCACGAGATAGCCTGATGCCAGAATATAGTGAAACACGTGACTGGACATGAGTGGCAAGCGAGGTGAATACATTACATATTAGGTACAGTTTATCTTACAAAACACTTGTGGACATACTATTTACTGCATAGGACACACTAGCATATAACATGCACATTTCATTTTTTGAGTCGATAAATACTTTACATCTAACCTAAACTATGCCTAACTTTACTCGATGGCCTTTTGCAGTTAAGTCTCGAACATTCGTGGGCTAGCATTTATTACTTCCGTGGGTAGCGTGTGGTCCATGATAGATCCAAATGTCTCTGATGTTGTTCAAGTTGGTGAGAGGTGTCATATACACGTGTAGTGATCTTGTTCTCTCCCTTTCTATCTCTTATTTTACGTCGTTTTCCTCTCGTTTTCGCTTTCTATTCATATCACTAATTTCCTGTTTTTATGAGGCATTCCTCTTTTTCTTTTTGCCTCTCTCTGCAGCAGAAGGACAGAAGAGAAAAGAAAGAACAGAATAACATCGAAGTGAGATGAACACTGATGGCGATGACTTCGACGCCTTACTTTCAACCCTCGGATACGGACGATGGCAAGTTCCCGGCGTGGTCGTTACATTATTAGGTAAGTAAAGATGAATAAGCTAGCGAATATCCCTTACTTTAGCATGCTAATGTCCGAGAAAATGGAGGAATAAGATTATTCCGAAATTGGGGCTAATTGTGTTGAATATCAACAGTGTTCGGATCAGTCTCTATGGGGTTTTATTTTATCATAAGTAAAGGAATGGAACAGTAGTAAAAGAAACTGTACAAGTATATTTATTTCTTAAATAATTATTACGATAACCTTGATTTCATAGCTACCCAGCAACACTCATCTCAGCTGATTGGTTCGAGTAGTGTGTTCGTTTCGCCGTCCACTTATTCTCATTAAATGAGTTCACAGTTAGAAATAGATCAGTATTTTTTCTGTAGGACAAAGCTAACAATTAGAAACACATTAAAGTTCAGTTATTTTAAAGCGTCGGCAATCGAGAAAAGACGTTAAACGTTGTTAATCACGTGTCACATCGCGGTCGAAGACAAGGACAATATCGCTTTCTAATGATAAAGAATAACACCACATCAACCAATCGTGTCCTTATTTATGGAAGAGCCGAATGGAATCGGCTATGATCACTGTTATCATAACTACCACCCACAACTGCTACTACTACTACTGCTGCTATTACTACTACTGCACCTGCTGCTACTACTACTACTACTACTACTGCTACTACTGCTGCTACTACTACTGCTGCTGCTACTACTACTACTGCTACTGCTGCTGCTACTACTACCTACTACTACTGCTACTACTACTACTGCTGCTACTACTACTACTGCTGCTGATGCTAATACTTCTACTTCTACTACTGCTTCTACTACCACTACTACTGCTACTACTACTGATGCTGCTGATGCTACTACTTCTACTACTACTACTGCTTCTACTACTACTACTACTGCTAGTACTACAGCTGCTGCTGCTACTACTACTACTGCTGCTGCTACTACTACTGCTGATACTACTACTACTAATACTACTACTACTACTGCTGCTGCTACTACTACTACTACTACTACTACTGCTGCTGCTGCTGCTGCTGATGCTACTACTTCTACTACTACTGCACTTGCTGCTACTTTTACTACTACAACTACTACTACTTCTGCTACTACTACTGTTACTATTGCTGCTGCTGCTGCTACTTCTACTACTACTGCACTTGCTACTACTTCTACTACTACTACTACTACTTCTGCTACTACTACTGCTGCTGCTGCTACTTCTACTACTACTACCGCTACTGCTACTAATACTGCTAACACTACTACTACTGCTGCTACTACCACTTCTACTACTGCTGCTGCTGATGCTACTACTGCAACTACTGCTTCTATTATAAATGCATCTGCTGCTACTACTACTACTACTGCTACAACTGCAAATACTATTGCTGCTGCTACTACTGCTGCTATTGCTGCTACTACTACTACTACTGCTGCTGATGCTACTACTACTGCACTTGCTGCTACTTTTACTACTACAACTACTACTACTTCTGCTACTACTACGGCTACTATTGCTGCTGCTGCTGTTACTTCTACTACTACTGCACTTGCTACTACTTCTTCTACTACTACTACTACTTCTGCTACTACTACTGCTGCTGCTGCTACTTCTACTACTACCGCTACTGCTACACACACTGCTAACACTACTACTACTGCTGCTACTACCACTTCTACTACTGCTGCTGCTGATGCTACTACTGCAACTACTGCTTCTACTATAACTGCATCTACTGCTACTACTACTACTATTGCTACAACTGCAAATACTATTGCTGCTGCTATTGCTGCTGCTACTACTGCTACTACTGCTAACGCTACTACTACTGCTACTACTACTACTACTACTGCTGCTGATGCTACTACTACTACTGCACCTGCTGTTACTATTACTACTGCTACTACTGCTACTACTACTATTGCTACTACTGATGATTATGATGCTACTGTTGCTGCTGCTGCTACTACTACTGTTACTACTAGTTTTACTACTACTGCTGATGATTTTGCTACTACTGCTACTACTACTACTACTATTACACCTGCTGCTACTACCACTACGGCTGCTGCTGCTGATACTACTGCTACTACTACTGCATAATACTGCTACTACTACTGCTGCTGCTACAACAACAACTACTACTACTGATGCTGTTGCTGCTACT
>NW_020870685.1:495568-505568 GCF_003789085.1 Penaeus vannamei
AAGAGATGTGTGGTATTGGTATCACTCTTATTTATTATATAGTAAATAGGAATGTAATTGCATGTTCTCGCGACGTATATAAATCACTTCTTTTGCTTATATGTCCAGTAAATGATGAAAATACTTTAGTTTATATATCTGTTTATTGTTGCGCGCCGCAAAGGAAAGAAGGGGTAATATGGATAATAATCAATGGATGTACATTTTTTGCAATATTACACACAGAAAATTTTAGTCTCGACATAGCAGGAGGTCTGTATCATTACCTTTAAAGAAATAATTAAATAAAATTTAATTAAACGAACCACAGGATGTCATTTACATCGTTTACATAGGAATAGCTGTGTCTGTATATTCTTTTCCTCAATTTTCAATTATGATTATATTTGAGTACTGTTTTAGCAATATACTTTTCTTTACTGAACATTCCCATACAATTAACTTATTAATAAAATTCTGCGAAAAGATTAATATCTTTAGTTGTCTTACTGCCTTTTCCTGTTCATTTCTTTATCATTTAACTGATTATTCTTGATAATAATAATTTCAATGAAAATTCTTGGGAATCGAGTATTCTTAAAAGTTCGTAAATGTATGACACATCTTATCACATGGAATAACGTGATCTTCTTCATTTCTTCTCTCTCTCTCTCTCTCTCTCTCTCTCTCTCTCTCTCTCTCTCTCTCTCTCTCTCTCCCTCTCTCTTCTCTCTCTCCTCTCTCTCTCTCTCTCTTCTCTCTCTCTCTCTCTCTCTCTCTCTCATCTCTCTGCCTCTCCGTCTCAGTCTCTCTCTCTCTCCCTCTCCCCCTATCTCTCGTCTGCTCTTCCTCTGCGTCTCTCTCCTCTCTCTCTCTCTCTCTCGCTCTCCTCTCTCTCTCCATCTCTCCATCTGTCTCTCATCATCTCTTCTCTCTCCTCTTCTACAATCGTATTTTCTTCTCTCTCCTCGATCTGCTCTCTCCACATCAGCCTCATCATTCTCTCATCAAGCAACACACACACTCATACCGCCTAACAACCACCATCACATACACACTACCTCTCGTCGTATCTCTCTCTCTCTCTCTCTCTCTTCTCCTCTCGTTCTCTGCTTCTCCACACACATCACAAATCCGAATGCTCACACCACATACTCACTACACACACATACACACACTGCAATTACACCACACTTCCGCAATCTAATCTCATCATCTCTCTCACACATCAGCCAGCACACATACACAAACGCACCTACATACTACAACACATAACTCCACTCATCGCACTAACACATACACATCACTTCATACTCCAGTTGTATATTAATATTAAATATATATATATACTCTATATCTACATAACATACACATATACATATACAGATACATATAATAACTACCATATATCTAACATTATATATATGCAATCTCTCTGTATACTATATGTATCGAATCATATATTTATATATATCAATATATAGTATATACTCTATAAAAAAATTAAATTTTCTAAAAATAATATATAAATAATACTAGTATCTATATATACATATATATATCTTAATATTTATTTATATATGTATCATTATAGTAATCTTACTATATTACATTCTATATCTTCTTACTATATTTCTATATATGTATGCATCTTCTCTCTCATCTAATCATATCACTCACTTACCATATATTCTCTCTCATCTCTCTCTCCTATCTTCTCTTCTCTTATTTCTCTATATGTCTTATAAGTGTTTATACTATAATTCATATACTCTATATCTATATCTCTCTCCTATTAATATATATATCTATATATGTAATATATATATACTGTATATATATATGTAGCATATATATAGTATATATTCATTAAGTATCTATATATATATATATATATATAATATATTATATATAATTATATATGTATGTATGTATGTATGTATAGTATGTATGTATGTTAAAGTATGTATTCTATGTATAAGTATATATGTATTCTCTCGTATATTCTCTCTCATCTCTCTCTCTCTCTCTCTCGTTCAATCTTCTCTCATCTCTCTCTCTCCTCAGTTCATTTGAATAACTATCAATTGTACATCATCTATATTCATACTAACAATCTATCTAATCCATAATAACTACATATGTACCTAATGTAAATATTTTACTTTTCACATACTCCATTTGCTTTGTAAGTGTGTGTGTAATTAAATATCACATCACACATGTAAACATTATAACACAGTATAAATATATATTTATAAATGCGCGTACATACACAACCCCACCCCCCACATATAATGTATATAATAATATATAATAATATATAGTCTATGGTTAAGTATTATATAATATAATAAATAGTAATTATGATATTATAATATATAATAATATAATATAAATATATGTTAATTATATAATGTGTAGTGGTGTGTGTGTGGTGTGTGTGTGATAGATATTAGTGTGTTGTGTTCTTGATGTGGTGTGTGTTGTGTGGCTGTAGTGGTGGTAATGGAATGTATGTGTATGTGTCTGTGTATGTGTGTATGGTGTGTGTGTGTAATGTGTGTTTGTGTGTGTGTGTCTGCAGAATATTGCAGTGTGTGTTGCATGATGCGTGTGATGTGTTGTGTGTAGTGATGTTGTGATTGTGTGTGTGTGTGTGTGTGGTGTAGTATGTGTAGTTGATGTTATGTGTTGTGGTTTGGTGTAGTTTAGTGTGTGTGAATTAAGTATTCGTGTTATTGGTTGTGCTTAGTGTGTGTGTTGTGTGTCGTTATAAGTTGTGTGTTTGAATGTTTGTGTGTCGTGTGTGCGTGTGTCTGTGTGTGCATCGCCGCCGTTGTGTTGTGTGTGTGTATGTCGTGTGTGTGTGTGTAATGTGTTGTGTGTGTGTTGTGTGTGTGTGTGTGGTGTGTGCTAGGTGTCATGTGGTGTTGTTGACTGTGATGTGATGTTGGTGATGTGTGTGTAGTGTGTGTGTTGTGTGTGTGGTTGTCTCAGCACTTCACATACATGCGATAAAGATTAACAGTACCTCAATTATATATATATTATATATACTATATGTAATGAATGAATATTATAGTAATAAATTATATTAAAATATATATATATATAAATATATAATTAATATTTTAAAATATTAATAATATAGTATATATTTATTATATAACTATATGTATTAATATATATATATATGTATATACTATAGTATATAATATAACATATATATATACTGACATATACCATATAGTGATATATGTAGATTTCGATATTATTATTGTACCAATATAATATGTTAATATATATATATATATATAAATATATATATAATAAATATATAATATATTAATAATCGTATTATCTAATTATAGTATATATTTATAATTAGTAGCTAAATAATATATACATATATATATATAATATATGTGTGTGTGTGTGTGTGTGTGTGATGGTGTGCGTGTGTGAGTGTATTGTATAATATATATTATATATGTAATATATATAATATATATATATAATAAATATATATATTAGTGTATTTATATTATAAGAATATTATTAATATTATAAAATATTAAATATAAATATGTATATATTAATATAATATTATAATATATGTACATATATATGTATATGTATTAATATAATATATAAGTATAATATGTAAATGTATATATATTACGGTATAGTATTAGTATTGATATATAAGTTATATTTATAATATATTAGTTAATATTATATATATATATATAAGTAATGTATGTATATGTATTACATATATATATATAAGTATATCTGTATAATGTATACATATTAGTTTCGGTGTATGTAGTGTGTACACCATCTGTAACACACACATAACCACGCATATTGCATAAATGATATGTAAATGATTGTAAAGTGGTGTATATTCATGTGTCTCGTGTCAAAAGATACGAAATAGATGACTATCACTTAAACCAAAGGAAGGACACCAGAGGAGACAGACAGGTAAAGCTACTATCCCCCCACCCCCGAGTCTCATCGCAAAGTACACTTATACCATCCCACTATGTATATCAGCATATATGAAGTCAAGTCTAGAATCGAAGAAGAAATGTGTTGAAATGCGAGTTGACGTCAATTATTCTTAAATATAGTGTGAGGACCAGGCCGTAGAAGAAATAATGATATTTCTCAGTGTAAGGTGGATTAGCCATATCCAATTATCATACATTCGTCTGCTTGACTGCTGTACAGATTAGCCCAATATATAAGCGGTATTGTGCCGTTTATGTGCACTGTTGCCTATTAAGATATCAAATATATCTGACCTAATGACTGAGTTATTATAATTCTCGTCCTCTAAAGAGTTAAAAATGTACTTAACTTTATAATGTTACTGAAATTTTTTGTCTAGTGTAAATCTAGGCAAAAATGTATATAAATTTACGATTATGTATGGTATCTTACTGTCTGGTGTAGTCAAAACTATGGTATCATTCAGTTATTGTATTTTAGAAATATAATTACAAATAATGTGGTTTCATCATGCTCACTGGAAGCTTAACTTAAAAAACTATTTTGTCATTATTCAATAAACACATTAAAATATGTACAGTAGGTATTCTGTCAAATGATCATTGTGCTTCAGCTTTGAAAGATGACACAGGACACCATAAAGCCAGAAAATGAGTTTGAATAAACATGCAGTATATGGTAATACATAAACGTATTATCGCTTATGTTTTACAAACGTTGATTATATATTTGATAAGAGCCTTTATAATCACCATAACAGCTCAAAGGATAACAATTAGGCAGTTGCAATCGTTCCTACTAATGAAACAAAAAAAGTAATAATATCAAGTATGTGTGTCATTCCATAAGAACGTTATTAAACATTTATATGGTCAAATGCCTGTTAATTACGTTACATGTGATCTATGGAATCATACACATAAACACTCACACCTCATCTCGTTAAAATATAGATGTAAAATACTATAAATGAAGTTCTATGTTAACACGACATAAGATTATCATTAGGTAAATTTCAATACGTACATAATAGCTATCTATTATAACATTAATTTTTTTCCCTTTGCTTGAAGCTATATATCGAAACTACAACTACATCAGATTTGTCAGTGTAGGTGGTGTTTATATCTTTGCAAATAAGACAATTCAATCATATCGACAAATCTTACAATAATTAACTTAATGCTCCATGCTCTAAATACATATCATCTGTCATCTCTTGTAACATCTAGGATTTTTTTTTTCTCGCTCTCATTGATTAATTCGAATACTAATCAACTTGCGTTCTTATTACTAGGGTGCAGTTCACATCCCATACTTTTATTATCCTTAAAACATCAAAACATTTGTAACTAGGTAAACTTATAATAATACATCTAGACTTATTAAGTGCATCTTATTTAATACGACCTTTTTCCCTTTCTTCTATGAAGAGGCACATTATCTGGTCTTACATAACCACTAAACAACATTTCAAGGATAGTAAAGAACTCGTAGATAGATGGATAACTAAACGGACGACGACGACTTCGACCTCTCTAGTCGACCATACGTATTCGAACGCTAGGCAGATTCCAATCCACTGGCGGCGTGAATTCTCGGTGAGATTGTCTGATCTATTTTCTTCTATAACTTTCATCTTTACGATATAATATAACTGAAATTGATGAATGATGAAATACTAGATGATGAATTGATATAAGTATATTGACTCCTAAATAACGATTTATGACAATCTAATATACACGGTCACCGAGGATTCTATCATTATGATACTTATATGTACACAATTAGACTGAGGATTTATAGAAATCGATAAATGGATAAATATGATGATAGTGGATAATAATTAAATTGAATAGATAATTATATATCGATGATTGACGAATTTGTATAAAGAACTCATCATAATAATAAATTAATAACCTACTACATATTGAAATATAATAATGATCATGTTAGTATAGTAGTTGGGTAATTTAAACAATTACACGATTTAATGATAACAATAGATTATATCATAATATGTAATAGTAATGACAATGATCAAGATAATAATTGAAATATCTTTCTTTTGTCCATCCCCATTAAGTATCATTAATAATAATACTTAAAACAATAATAATAGTGAAGTAATGTATGATAATATAAACCTATATCTAATACTAATTATTAGATTAGGTAATTACTGATGATGATAGATAGATACTAAAAATGATTATTGCAATGATGATAATTAACACATAATCACCTATATAAACATAATATCTACTAATTAATCGTCATCCAATATACATGATTACATACTGATATATAATTCGGATAATAATTAGTAATGAATGCACAATAAATAATAACAATATAGCAATAATCCAATGATATTTATAACAATGATAAATGCATAATATATAAGGTTCAATAATTACATATAATTATATCATATAGTCTTATATTATATATTTATTATTCTGTTATAATATATTATTATATATATATAATAATAAAATAAATTAGGAAATATATAATGAAGATATATAGTAAATGATAATGATAATAAGTAATTCGATAATGATATAATTAATAATGATAATAATAATAATAATAATAAAATAATATACAATAATCATTATTACACATAATACATAATCATGATAATTATCATTATTGTCATTATAATTATAAAACTGCACATACAATACTAGTCTTTAATGAGTAATTGTTAGTTTGCGACACTTGCCACCGTAAGATACAAACCAACAGGCGCTTCCTCCTTTGTGCTCGAAACCCACTATCAGGATTTTACATTTATATAATTAGACACAGCAACAATAAAGGGGTCGAATATCTCTCTCAGACGTCCTAAGAATACAACAAAGGGGAAAGAAAAAAAAGGGTTAGACGTATACGAGAGAGAGAGAGAGAGAGAGAGAGAGAGAGAGAGAGAGAGAGAGAGAGAGAGAGAGAGAGAGAGAGAGAGAGAGAGAGAGAGAGAGAGAGAGAATAAATAGAGAGATAAAGAGAGATTTGTGGGATGTTATGCGGGTGTTGACATAGGCGAGACCATCTTCAGACATGCTGGTGGCGCCAAACTCGATAAGTAGACAATGGCGGCACGGTTCCTTCACTGCAGTATCCCCTCACTTATTCAAATTCGTAAGTGAACTATGCTCCGTTCTGTCAATTCACGTACATTTTATCTATCTAATATAGGAAAATAGACAATACATATAATACACTGTCGAAAACTCAGCTTATTGACTTTGAAGGAAAGGAAAAGGCGACAAGAAGAGGAGCTGGAGAAATTGGCCCGCATAGCATCTTCAAGGAGCTCGTGAATTGTCATCAAGGTCCCATTGCGACTCTCACCTCCAAGGCATTAGTACGAGTATATTATGAAGATAAATATACTCGTCGTCATGCCCGCTTAGTAGGACTTAATTCTGTGCTTATTACCGTCTTTGCCAAGGGTTGATTTGATTGATGAAAACAGTAGATAAAGCCATTGTCAATAATATATGCACATACCTTCCGATACATTAGAAATATCTGACACCCATTATCACGGAAAACAACGAACAGAACACGTTTTAAGATTCTTTAAAAGAAGGAAAGAAAGAAAAAGAAAGAGAGAGAGAAAAAAAAACAACTCCTGGCACCACTCTCCCGAAAACACGTGATTTTACACTTGAAACAATCCCACTCCTTTTACAGTGGCGATGCAGTATCCTATTCACCTGGTGGGCTCCCCGCTGCTGAGTGCCCCGCTGCCCTTCCGCTGCTCTCGCCTGGATAATGCTTCTGCAACACCACTCATCGGGTAATTACAATACGAATTTATAATGTTCGTAGGTGGGGTTGAGAGAGAGAGAGAGAGAGAGAGAGAGAGAGAGAGAGAGAGAGAGAGAGAGAGAGGAGAGTGAGAGAGAGTGAGAGAGAGAGAGAGAGAGAGAGAGAGAGAGAGAGAGAGAGAGAGAGAGAGAGAGAGAGAGAGAGAGAGAGAGAGAGAGAGAGAGAGAGAGAGAGAGAGAGAGAAAAGAAGAACAAGAACAACGAAGGGAAGAACAAGAAAACACACGAATATGCCGAAGGCCTTTTCGCTATTGCTTCGTCAGGGCAATAGCGAAAAGACCTTCGGCATATTCATGTGTTTTCTTGTTCTTCACTTCGTTGTACCTGTTGCAATTTGTTCGTCATGAATTCCACACGTGTGTGTGTGTGTGTGTGCACATGAACCTGTAACTCAATATTCATCCCTTATTCCTCATACACATTAATTTGAATGCAGTAAGACCTGTGCTCATTCTCTAGACCTTTCTGTCATATCTTTTGATTTACAAAAAAAAAAAAAAAAAAAAAAAAAAACGAAAAGCAGAAGCAAAATCCTAAAAAAAAAAGGCCATGACTTCAAGCTGACCTAACAAGCGTAAGAATCATCAGCAATTTCGCAATATCCTTTCCGGAGATATAAAAAAGACACTCTGTACGCACTAGTCTTTTTTTCCTCTTTTTTTTTCATGGACCAGCTCATCCTACTTCAATGACCACTGCATACCACTTCCCGATGACCTTGGGAAAGAGGAAGCCAAAGTGGGCGCTTCTGTCAACAGCACCCTCCTGGAACCTCCTCCGAACACCGAACGCCATCTAACGTTCATGAAATCGTGCCCAGTGATAGAATATAATACTTCGATATTTACATCAACGGTTATCTCAGAAGTAATATTTCTTCTCAAAACTTTTATCATGTTTATTGTTAAACACACGTTGTCCTTTTTGGGATGGTCATGATAATTTGAAAAAAAAAAAAATGGTATCAAAGCGAGGGTCAAAAATAAATAAATAAATAAAGAGAAAATTCTGAGGCATCGTATCTGATAAGAAAATAAATACTGAGCAACAGTGTGATAAAATCCCGTACGTTTCCCCTTTTGCTCTCCAGTGGCACCTGGTGTGTGAGCAGACGCACTTGCAGCCGCTCTTCCAGATGATGTACAACATTGGAGGGATCTTCGGGAGCTTCGCAGGAGGACACGTTGGCGATAAGTAAGCAATGATTATACTAGATAGAAAAAATGTAGGAATTATACACTGGATTTAATGTACAATAGACTCTACATACTTAGAAACTTGACTTCGTTTATAAAGAAGTGACAAAAGGTTAGTGATGATTGGTCGAGGCATGGGTGTTCAGAAAACATCATTATATTCAATTAATTACCATAAACAACTAGTCAATCATCAAATAACTATTTTCCTTCAATAAAACTTGTTTTCGTATAATGTTTTTGTGCAGCAGCATCAATATGGTAGTTTTGTTTCATTATGAATTCCTATCCTGTCATCAGTCATCACCAATTTGTCAAATACATCTTCGACTCGATAAAAGATTAGTTACATTGTTCGTCGACAAATGTTCATTTTTGAAATAACGAGGAATATTTATTAGCATGCCACGTCTTTACTCACAACCGCTGCTCATTCCTCTTCCCGCCAACAGATGGGGTCGGCGTCGGTCTCTGCAGATTGGAATCGTGTCTTACATCTTGGTGGTCATAGCCATGGCTTTTACATCCTCCTTCCCTTTCTTATTAATTCTGCGGATACTGACCGGCGTGACTGGCCAGAGTATGTTAATACCTGCCTGGAGTCAAGGTAAGATATGGATAAAAAAGTTTCTCTGCCCTTTTTTCCCCTTTTTTGAGTGGAGACGCACCAAAAACTCAATATTCCAAAGAACGTCCCAATAGTTTGTGATCTAAAGGTATTTTTCCTCTTGTCGAAATGCAAACCACCTCGTCTTACCCTCCCTCTCCTCCCTTACCTTTCTTCCTTCTCCACAGCACTCGAGTCGACTCCCTCCCGCCACCGCAGTCTCGTCGGGATGCTCCTCGGCCTCCCCTATTCCCTGTTCGTCATCGTGTTCTCGGGGGTCGGCTACCTTATCCGCTCCTGGCGATACCTCATGCTCGTGTGCTGCGCGCCGTCCCTCGCGCTGCTA
>NW_020870685.1:525568-531567 GCF_003789085.1 Penaeus vannamei
AGAGAGAGAGAGAGAGAGAGAGAGAGAGAGAGTCAAAGTCAAAACAATTAATTCCATTATTTGCAGTGGTTTTTCTTTGTTCATAAGAAGTAACAGTGTACAGTAATGCAAAATAACTAATGATATCAAGTCATTCGTAGTAAGATCAAATAAATAAGCCACATCATTAGAAATAAGGTACATGGTTTGGCTTTGCATTTAATTATTTGATGCCATTGACAATTCAGATGTTCCTTCGATTTCCTTACACGGAAGTTATATGTCTGGTTTGGATGCCTGTTTTGTTACAAATTGTTACAATTTGTTACAAGAGAGGGAGAGGGAGACAGAGGGGGGTTGTTATTCATATTGCCAAGAGAGAGAGAGAGAGAGTAGTTCGATTTTATACTCGTTCTGGATGGGATTCCCACAGCACTGTGTCTAGAATGAGATGTAGAGCCGTCATCTCCTTTGTAATTTAAACAGGGACGTCCGGGGTAATACCCGGCAGCGAACTCGTCGCATCCGGGGTTTGGTGACGTTAAGGGCTCATGACGTCATCGTTTCTAGAGGCGGAGCCCATCAGCTGGTCAAAAAGACTACATAAGAAAGATAGGAGAGCAAGTATCACACCGATTAAGAAAAAAAAATGTCCAAATCTTCATATAGCACCATCTATTGTTCAGATATGTAACTAAGAAAAGAGAGCGTTTATAAGGGAGATTATAAATTTATATAGATTATATTTTTTTCGTTCTAGTTTTAAAGGTTTAGTTTCAGTTGAAGTTATACAATGTCTTTTTTTTAATAAGAAACTTGAAATGTATCTATCAAAGAATTACTCTATATGTATGTAATTATATATCTATATAGAATTATATAATCATTCTGTTCTTTAATAACTTTTTTCTTATTAAGAAATTTTACATATATTAAAATTATGTTTTGCACTGTTTTTTTTCGGAAAATGACAATAAAACATTTATCAATAATTAGCTCATGTGTATGTATATTTATATGACATCATAAAATTATTCCATTGTTTAAATACTATATAAAAAAAATATTGCAAAAAATATCTCTGGTGTTAATGCAGTGAATATGAACTTAAATTCAACAAACTGTACAATTTATTAGATAAACAAATCTGTTCAACAAATTCTACAATCATTTGGTATTAATAAATTCTTCATGTTTTTCATTCATTTTTGTTGTTATTAAATCGAGGATATATAATACACATTTATGTAAAACATTACTTTATTTGATTTCAAGTCATCATCAATGAAAGTATTAATGAAAGCAGGCCTACAGTTAAAACAACAGGAAGCATAAAACATGAAAAAAGAAAACAGTCCCTTACCTACCATTTTGAGTTTAGTGGTGTTTTATGATAGTAAAGTCGACGATACATCGCGTACACAACGCCATCTATTGTTCAGATATTACACTATCCGCCTACCGTTGGGGCTCACAGGCTTTTGTCATGCTTTCCCATCTTTTGTATATAGTCTTTGCCCAGGGCCCTTCACTGAGCGTTAGGTCAGATGCCAGTTAGAATAAATTATTTTTAATCAAAGCAGGAAAAAAAACGCTAAACAGGCAACAGTCACTAGTGCTTATTGTACTCTTACAACTTTCATATCTCTTTGCAATAGTACTTCAAAGAAAAACAATTTACAAGCTCAAACAAAATGCAAACACCATGTAAATTTGCACCATTTCCAGTCGTAAACACTGTGTCCCGAAAAGAGTCCGTTGACTTCAGCTTCGTGTATATAAAGCTTATTACTTTCATAAAAGCATGAAGTTTTATATGTTGTATATACCTTACATAATGTGAAAGTCAAAGGAGTTATATTTTAAGATTATCCGTGAATATTATTTTGACTGTGGTCTTTAAAAAGCGAGTATTTATCATATAATTGCATTCGGACACTGCTCGAAAACGCTGTTACCACGCGAACAGCGAGGTGCGATGACGGAATATTTCTTATTATCAAGAGTCAAAATGCTTTGCATGTAATCACTTGATGAGTAATTGTACTGCTGTTGCTACATGTATATTGTAACAGGCATTAAATTCATGCAGGCAGGGGAAAGTGAAAATACGTGGAGAATAAATATAAATAAATATCAATGACTGAATAGCGAGAGAGAGAGAGAGAGAGAGAGAGAGAGAGAGAGAGAGAGAGAGAGAGAGAGAGAGAGAGAGAGAGAGAGGAGAGAGAGAGAGAGAGAGAGAGAGAGAGAGAGAGAGCAGAGAGAGAGAGAGAGAGAGAGAGAGAGAGAGGAGAGAGAGAGAGAGAGAGAGAGAGAGAGAGAGAGAGAGAGAGAGAGAGAGAGAGAGAGTCAAAGTCAAAACACTCGATTTCATTATTTGCAATGGTTCTTCTTTGTTCGTATGCAGGGCAGTGTACAGTAATACAATATAACTTAAGATAATATCAAGTTTATTCGTAGGGGAATTATAATATAAGATCAAATAAAATGGCCACATCATTAGAAATAAAGGTCCATGGTTTGGCTTTTCATTTAATTATTAGATGCCATTGACAACTCCAAAAAAGCTTAAATTTCCTTTTGAAAGTAATTAGATTGATGTTTCTATTATTTCGTGGTAGGTTAACTAGATACTGGGTCCTCGGACCTCGGAAGCAATTAGGATATTCACCCTATATGAATTTATGAATAGATATGCCTATGCCATATTGACATTTTGATTGAATGTTTAACCACTTTCGTGTAGGGGTTGTATAGTTCCATCTATTTCCGAGTGAGAGATAGATAGAATGAAAGAGAGGGAGGGAGAGGAAGACAGACAGGGGTTGTGCAGTCATATTTATGGAAATGAAAAAGAGAGAGAGAGAGAGAAAGTAAGAGCGAGCGAGGAAGAGGGGGAGGGGAAGAGACAGAGATAGATAGAGAGAGGGGGGGAAGGGAGGAGGGAGGAGGGAGGAAGGAAGGAAGGAAGGAAGGAAGGAAGGAAGGAAGGAAGGAAGGAAGGAAGGAAGGAAGGAAGGAAGGAAGGAAGGAAGGGAAGAGAGAGAGAGGGGGGGGGAGGAGAGAGAGAGAGAGACGTCGTTAAATTTTATACACGTTCTGAATGTGATTCTTACAGCGCCGTGTCTAGACTGACGTGTAGGACAGTTTCGCTGCACCCATCGCGCCCGGCAGTGGCATACCCACTGGCCAATCAGCAATCTGTGACGTCACTCTCCCAAACCCGGGACTTCCGGGGTTAGGAAAAAAAGATGTGCATATGCGCTGGCCAACCAGTAATGTGTGAGGTCACTCTCCCAAACCCTTAGAGGGACCGTCTGTTTTTTTTTCGACTTTTCGATTTTCCTTGCCGATTTGGATGAAACTCACAATAAAAGGGTGCGAGTTTCATCAAAATAGGCAAGAAAAATCGAAAAGTTGAAAAAAAAAACAAAAACAGACGGTCCCTTTGAAACTTACACCTTTTATTTAGACCCTAGCCTGGTCTCTGCTGTCGATTTTTTTCGAAATCGCCCCGAACAGTTTTTGATAAAAAAAAAAAAAAAAAAAAAAAAAAAACGAAAAAGCGCTGAAGAAAAAAATTAAAATTGACAATTTTTCCAAAAGATAAGAAATAAAATAAAATAAATAAAAATCACAAAAATTCTAGTCATACTGATGTGATTTTTGAAGAGATTCATCCTAGATATAGTACTTATTCGATTCAGTTTTCGATTTCGATTTTATTTTTTTGTATGAATTTTTTGAAGTGACCGACTATCAAGATTTTTTTTTCACATATTTTTTTTTTTTTTTTTTTTTTTTTGCACAATTGTTTTTACAAGAAGCACAGGAAAAAATTGCAAAAACCATCTTGAACAAGCACTAGATTTTTTATTCAGCTAGAGAATGAGGCATAAAACTTTTATTTTGGATTAAAATTAAATTTTCTAGAATTTTTGAAGACTACAAGGGTGGTGTACCGAGATATCGGCATTTTTCGTTTTCTTCATCTTACCATGACTATCTTTGTATCAACAAAACAAGGCACAAGATTAGTCTTCCTACACCATAATCCTCTATCATCTACCTGCATTCCGAAGTCTTGCGGACATTGCCAGCACGTAACGGTTTCTCAAAGTCTTACGTATAGTGTAGTGGTGGCAGTGATCTGAGGGGTCTATAGGCCTACATTGACCGTGAAAATTTCTCAAAAAAAAAAAAGAAAAAAAAATCGTACAGCCATACTGATTTCATGTTTGAATAGAACTATCCGTCTACTATAATTTACAGATGCCATTTTCGAGAAGTCGACCTTACTTTTTTCGTGAATATTTTCCGAAGGTGTCTGTTAAAACACCCTAATAGGAGATTTTGAAAAGATAAGTCACTTTTATAAGAAGCACATGAAAATATTGCAAATCCTTATGGCAGCAAGTAATAGAACTATTATTCAGCTACAAAATGAGCTAAGTTAAAATCGGACTGAAAGTACGTATGCTATGCGTAAAATTGTGGACCTAATAAACGCGATATTTTTCCTATTTATTATTTATAAATTGTGCACGACAAAACATGTACGAAGTACTTGTTATTGATATAATTATCTATTATTTACCTATTATTATTGTTCTAATGGGGTTTTACAACGTATAATATTGGTCGACAGAATAATCGTTCCCCAATCGGACGGGAATCATACGAAGCTTTTCTCATCGCGGCCGCGGGGCGCCAATGGCTCACAGCTCTCTTTACCTATGCGGAGCAAGAATGTATAATTCTATGGGGCCGCGTAGCCATTTTTCACTGACTCCCGTCAGTACACTCCGTGACCTCACACGAAGAGTCGTGTGGTGTCCTGCTCCGTGCCCTCGCCCTTACACATGGATCTCTGGTGTCATGTACGAGGAAATTGTTCATGAATCTTTAGGTGCGCAAATACCTCGCAAATGAAACGTCATGAGAGTAGTGATGTGAACATGGTTATGTTTTAGTTTTAATTGAATTCATTCAACGAGTGCCAAGTACTGTGTTAGTGACCGTTGGAACTGAGTGCCCCGTTGTCCCAGCGCCATAATTCACCTGTCACGAGGCGGGCGAGCCAGGCGCGCCAGGCGCCGCGTCACACCCCCCACGATGGGGGAAAACCGCAAAGTAAACACTGAGGGAGAGGACTCACGGGATAGCTGTCCCACCCCTCCCACGCTGAAGAGTGCGCTTCAGCCTGTAATTCAGTGGACATGACCGCTGAACTTATCGCCATGCAAGAGGCACAAAAATGACGGTGATGCCGTCGCCCAGGTGGGTGACGCGACGCTGACCAAGGAGGTGACGGCTTCACGTTAGTGGGCCCGAAAAAGAAAAAAAAAAAGACAGCTCAGTAAAGACGCCACTGGCACCGAGGAAAGAGTACGCCCTTCTCGCCTTCCCTGAAGGCACCACGAAAAAAGAAAAAAATGAAATGGCTACAGGACCTTGGCAACCCCTCTTCGAACCTGCGGGGTACACCCATTGACCTTGTGAGAGGGGACACGCTCTCCTCGCCATATATCTACGTCGCTCGCTCCCAGCAGAGCTATATAGAAAACCTTACTGGGGACTTATTGGAGTTATTCCCTTCAAATTATGCGATGAAAAAGAGAAATCGGAAAAATATGACGAATACCTCGTCACACATTATAACAAGGGCCTTGACCTTGACAACGCATATGCACTCGATGGAGTTCACAAGGCCAATCGAGTGTACAAGGATGGCCAACCATTAAACCGAATCCGCATCGTATGGAAAGGAGAGCAACCCCCTCCAAGTACATACAAATTCTTCGGAAAGTACATGCCCACCAGCCACGTGCGGCGTGGAGGGCATCCCCTGTCATATGCTACAACTGCATGGAAAGCGGCCATGTAGCTAAGTATTGCAAGGATAAGGCACGCTGCGCAGCATGTGGCGAGCAACACAGTGCCAAGGAGTGTCCTCGCAGTGCTGCAGGTCGAGAGCCTACTGCAGATGCACCGAGCTTCGTCCCATCCTGCTTCAG
>NW_020870685.1:547414-549914 GCF_003789085.1 Penaeus vannamei
TCTCCTTCTCAACCTTTTCCTTCCCCTTTCCTCCTCTCCTCATCCTCTTCACAACCTCTTCCACCCGCTTCCTCATCCTTTCTTCCTCCTCGACGTTTTCCTCTCTTCCCTGTCCCCCTCGACCTCCTCCTCAACTTTTTCCTACCGCCCTCTTCACCTCGACCTCCTCCTCAACCTATCCTCCCGCCTCTCGCATTCGCCTTTATCCATTCCTCCTCCTCCCATCTTCCTGCTCTTCAACCTATCCCTCCCGCCTCTCGCATCCTCCCTTCCCTCCTCCTCAACCTTTTCCTCCCGCCCCTTCCCTCCCTCGCCTTGGGTCACAGAGGTTTATGCACCCGAGGTCAGGCCAGGTATGTAAGGCGTTTAACCCTGCCGTCATTTCGCCAGGGAGGGCTTCATCCGCGAGAGAGAGACCACGGGGGCTTTGTGTCCGGGGTTTAAGCTCCGCGCGGGTATTTAAGCTTTCTGACTGAGGACCGCAAACGCTTCATGACGCAGGTGCCCGTAAAGCTTTATGGAGGGGAAAAGTAGCGAGGAATCATTATCTTTTTTCACTCGAAAAGGATCCTTAACCCTGGTGGACGCGCCCTCGATGCCTGATGAGGAACACGTGCGAAGTGAGGGCGGGGCGGAGGAGGAGGGGAGAAATTAAAACATTTATAAAACAGAACGACAGCTCAATTCCCTTTTTTTTTTTTTGACTTGTTTTTTCTTTTATCTGATCTCGTTTTGAGTGAGTCGTTTCGTGTTATTTATGTTGTCTTTATCTCTGTTTCGAAGCTGTTTCATTTATCTTAGTTATTCATGAAAGTTTTTTTTTTTCGGAGCATCGCATAGTTCATTCTAAAACGGCAACTCATCTGTTAGTCGTAAGCTGTTCATCATGTATCATCATTCATCGCTCCCTTCATATGCAAATGGACACGTGAATTACCATAAAGGTATTCCTAATTGCATATCATATTGACAAAAAATATATATACCTTTTATATATCATATACAAAGTCATCGAAAGACAGATAATACTCAAGTGAACGACTTACCAAAATATTTTGGCCATAGAGAGGAACTTTCTGTTTCAATGTTTCTAAACAAAACATTTTAAGTCTGCTTAAAATGAAAGAATTTCTAAGGATGAAACAAGGAGAGTCCGAGCTGCTGAAACAAAATTCCTATGCTGAAAGCACTTGATGCCCCAGGATGGAAATACGAATATCTTCGGCTGTGTATTTAACTAATGTGTTATTTTTCTTGTACATCCTGAAATACGAAAATTCATAAAGGATTAATGTCTCTGTGTCACCTTTACTTTAATGGACAGATCGTTATACATTTCCCAGTGAAGATATTTAGATATGGATATATATCTCCTTGTCATACACAATGCATTTGACAGTATATTTCACAAATGCTCATTCCCCTGCAGCAAGGCCGCCATAAACCAGCACAAACACTGTCAGTATACATTCGCTGCCGCCGTAAAACTCTGGAAACAAAGCGAAAACAGCGCGAGGGGCGAAAGCATTTACCTGGGTACAAACACCGTTCTAAAGAGGAGCCTTTCGATGGCGTTGGTATGCAATACCATCCTCCGCTCGGGGTAGACTATAATTGATAAACGGCAGTACCGCCTACTTTGCAAGTTTAATTTCAGAGGAGTTATTCCTCTCACAGCAGGTTTCCCCTCCGGCCAAGGGCCTATGGCGGATTCATTAATTGGTATGCTTGGGAGGCTCCTCGTACTTGTCTGCCAATGAAACGTTGACAGAGAATACATTCAAGTACAATTAGGCTGCAAGTTTACTGTCGAGGCTTGCAGCACGTGTCTGCTTGCTTGCCGTTCGCCCAGACGCCCGGCCGACAGCCCTTCGCCAGACCGGGGGCATCATGACTGCATGAAAGTAGCCATGCATAAAGTTCTCTAATGACTGACAAACTTTTTGTACCCCGCCGTGACGAGCGGTAGAACGCCGGCCGCGATGAGTCGGTCTTTTCTTGAGGACGCGGGCGGCCGGCCAGGGCGTCCCTCCCTCGGCTCGCCTCTCCGGTGGGTCTCTCTCTCTGGCCTCCGCTTTTCTTCCTTTTCCAAGTGAAGGGGAAACGCTTCGTCCACGAGCCGACGCCGGAGAGGACTTCGCTGCGTGCCAGGGGTCTGCCCGATGTAAATACGATGCTTGTCAAATATGCTGTCATGTTTTGTAACTCGGCGGTGTTGACTAGCCCGAGGCGGGTCCACCCAGCGTGTCTCATATCAGCGGAATTACCTACATACCTGCGCCTCCGTTCCACTGCCGTCCATTTAGTTTCCAAGCTTCTCCTTGCGTTTCATTTGCCTCTTTATCTCAGGCAGAGGGCACAGCCAAGTGCAAAAAGCCTCCCGTGCTTGCTGGCTCGAATTTAAAGGCGAAGGAACGAGACAAGTGTAAAGAGAAAGTAAGTTGTAAAGTGGCACAAAGTGGTAATACTAGCCTCGCGCCCAAGGCACCGTTGCTTCCCT
>NW_020870685.1:569914-579914 GCF_003789085.1 Penaeus vannamei
TTTTTTTATATATAACAGGACTTGTATAAGTATTGTTATCATTGTCATTTTTTGTATAGATTTCGTCCGTTTTATTATCATTGTTGCTGATATCATCACCATCATCATCATCCCACTGCTCTTGCTGTCAAAATCATCGCAGATTTTATCATGAATTTGTTGCTTTTATTGTCATCGTCATTACTTTGTTGATACTTTTATCATTATCGTTATCATGATATTTATCGCTATCATTATTATCATCATCATTACTTTGTTGATACTATTATCATTATATCATGATATTTATTATCTTATCATCATCATCATTACTTTGTTGATAATATTATCATATCGTTATCTTATCGCTATTCATTATCATCATCATCATTACTTTTGATAAATATTATCATCGTTATCATGATATTTATCGCTATCATTATTATCATCATTGTTGATACTATTATCATTATCGTTATCAGATATTTATCGCTATCATTATTATCATCATCTTTATCATCACCGCAACTGTGGTGATAATATTATCATTATCGTAATATGGACTTCATCATCATTTTTACTATCAGTTCTCTTTCCTGTCTCCATTATCACTGACATCAATGTTTTATCATTATCAGTGTCGTTGTTATTATCACTATGGCTTTTGTTATTTGTTGTTATTTATTTAAGGTGTTTTTAGCTGTAAACATGAAAGTGGGATTATCTTCTGAAACATGTCAGTACATCGCCATCGCTTTCATCATCAGCGTCACATCACCACACAATAACATGCTCTCCCTTCCCATCTTTAAAGGCATATACACAACACCAAAACCACATCCAGTATTACCCTCTATATCACCGCCACCGCCGCCAAATCCTCCCCCACCGCTTAGAATAACACCAATTTTCATCACCATGTCACCACCAGCCTCACCACTACTACCGGCATAGGGCTCTTTTCTCACCACTAAGGTCACCACAGCTACCCGGAGTGAACAGTCCTTCTCTTTCAAATGACACAAACAAATATAAAAAGACGGCAGTTTATAGTCACCACAGTCATCACCAATGCCACCGCCAACACCACTGCCACGAGGAACCGGCGGCCATCTATCATCACCCGCCACGACCTTCACCACAACCACCGCTGCTTCACCACGATTACCAACAGACAAGGCCTTCACCACCATCACCACCACCGCCTCATAACCAGCCAAGCCTTCATCACCATCACCACCACCGCCTCATCACCAGCCAAGACCTTCACCACCATCAACATTATACCACCGCATCATCACCAGCCAAGATCTACACCACCATCAACCACTATACCACCGCTTCAACACGAGCCAGGATCTTCACCACCACCACCACAAACCTCACCACCCCCCGCCAACAACCTCCACCTCCACCACCTCCACCACCACGAACACCAAGACCCTTCATCACCCCTCCCCTCTCCCCCCCTCCACTCTCCCCACCCCCATCCCCCACCCCCTCCCCCCAACCTCACCACCCCCGCCAACAACCTCAACCTCCACCACCACCGAACACCAAGACCCTTCATCACCCCTCCCCTCTTCCCACCCCCCTCCCCCTCCCCCCAACCTCACCACCCCCGCCAACAACCTCAACCTCCACCACCACCACCGCCACGAACACCAAGACCCTTCATCACCCCTCTCCCCTCTCTCTCCCTCCTCCATCCCCACCCCACCCTCCCCCTCTCCCCACCCACCCCCTCCCACCCCCTCCACCTCCCACCCCCCCACTTCGCCGCCGCCGCGCCGCCGCCGCCCGTGTCAGGTTCACGCCATTTGTTCGGGCCCGCCCAAGTTGTACGCCCGCTGCTCGTTACGCAAGTTATGAATAAGTAAGGATAATTAGCGTACTGTGCAAGTTGGATGTTTTTGTCGAAGTTCCGATGGGATGGCCCGAGGGGGATGGAGAGGGGAGAGGAGGAGGAGGAGGAGGGGGAGAGGGGAGGAAGGGAAGAGAGAGGGGGAGGGGAGGAGGAGGTGGGAGGAGGGAGGAGGAGGAGGAGAGGAGGAGGAGGAAGGGGAGGGGAAGAGGAGGGGGGAGGAGGAGAGAGGGAGGAGGAAGGGGAGGAGGGGGGGAGAGGCGAGGAGGAGGAGGAGAGAGAGGAGGAGGAAGAGAGTGGGGGAGGAAGGAGAGAGGGAGGAGGGGAGAGGTGGGGGAGGAGGAGGAGGAGGAAGAGGTGGGGGAGGTGGGAGAGAGGAGGAGGAGGGAGGAGGAAGGAGAGGAGGAGGAGGAGGGGAGGAGGAGGAGGAGGAGGAGGAGGAGGAGGAGGAGGAGGAGGAGGAGGAGGAGGAGGAGGGGGAGAGGAGGAGGAGGAGGAGGAGGAAGGAGGGGAGGAGGAGGAGGAGGAGGAGGAGGAGGAGGAGGAGGAGGAGGGAGGTGGAGAAGGGGGAAGTGGGGGGGGAGGAGGAGGAGGGGGAAGAGGAGGAAGAGGTGGAGGGGAGGATGGTGGCGGGAGGGCGAGAGGAGGAAGAGGAGGAGGAGGAGGAGGAAGAGGAGGTGGGGGAGGAGGAGGAGGAGAGGAGGAAGAGTGGTGGGGTGAAGGAGGAGGAGGAGGAAGAGTGGGGGAGGTGGGGAGGAGGAGAGGAGGGGGAGGGAGGTGGGGGAGGAGGAGGAGGAGGAGGAGGTGGAGAGGAGGAGGAGGTGGGGAGGAGGAGGAGGAGGAGGAGGTGGAGGAGGAGGAGGAGGAGGAGGTGGGAGGAGGAGAGGAGAGGAGGGAGAGGTGGTGGGGGAAGAAGTGGGAGGAGGTGGAGTAGGGAGGAAGAGGGAGGAGGAAAGGAGGAGGAAGAGGTGGTGGAGGGAGGAGGAGAGGAGGTGGAGGAGGTGGAGGAGGGGGAAGAGGTGGTGGAGGGGAAGTGGAGGTGTAGGAGGGAGGAGAGGAGGAGGGGGAGGAGGTGGTGAGGGGGAGGGAAGAGGAAAGGGGGAAGTGGGAGAAGGGGAGAGGGGGAGGAGGAGGAAGAGGTAGGAGGAGGGAAGAAGAGGTGGGGAGGAGGGAGAGAGAGGAGGAGGAGGAGGGGGAGGAAGAGGTGGAGTAGGGGAGGAAGGGGAAGAGGAGGAGGAGTAGGAGGAAGAGGTGGAGGAGGTGGAGAGGTGGGGAGGTGGGGGGAGAGGGAAAAGGAGGGAGGAGGGAGGAGGTGGACGATGGAGAAAGAGGAGGGAAGGAAAGAGAGGAGGAGGAGAGGTGGAGAGAGGGAGAAGGCAGAGGAGGATGGGTGGGAGGTGGAAGGAGAGAGTAAAGGAGGGATTAGGTGGAAGATGGAAAGAAGAGGAGGTGAAGAAGGAAGAGGGAAGAGGAAGAGAGAAGAGGAGAAGCAGAAGGAGGAGGAGAAGGAAGCAGAGATAAAAAAAGAGTGAGAAAAGGAAAGGAGGGAAAGAAGGGAGATGGAAAGAGGGAAAGGAGCAAAAGAAGAAGAAAAAGGAAAATCATGGAGAGAGGAAGATAAAGAGAGGCATGAAGACAGGGAATTGGAAGGAGAAAGGAGAATAGGGGAAGAAGGGAGGAAAGAGGAAAGAGGGGAGAGCAAGAAGGAAGAGAAAACGAAGGTTGAGGAGAAGAAGGAGGAAGGGGAATATGAGAAGGATGATGAGAGAGAGAGGAGGAGAAAGAGAGAGGAGGAGGAGGGAGGGAGAAAAGGAGAAAAAGTGATGAGAGAGAAAAGAGAAAGAGGGAGAAGGAGGGAGAGGAGAAAAGGAGAGAAAGGTGATGAGAGAGAAGAGGAGAAAGATGGAGAAGGAGGGAGAGGAGAAAAGGAGACGGTGGGGAGAGAGAAGAGGAGAAAGGGAGGAGAAGGAGGAGGAGGAAAAAAGGAGAAGGGTGATGAGAGAGAAGAGGAGAAAGAGGAGAAGGAGGGAGAGGAGAAAAGGAGAAGGGTGATGAGAGAGAAGAGGAGAAAGAGGAGGAGGAGGAGAGAGAGAAAAGGGAGAACGGTGGGAGAGAGAAGAGGAGAAAGAGGAGGAGGAGGAGAGGGAGAGGAGAGAGAGGAGAAGAGAAAAGGAGGAAGAGTAGGAAGGCGCCAGGTGGGAGAGCAGAATGAGAGGATGGAGGGGGGAGGGAGGAGGGAGGGAAGGAGGGGGGGGGGTAGAGATGCAAGTTCACCTGATCCCTTCGCCGCGTGCTTAAAAACCCTCGGGCGAAAAAGCCTTATGCACGGAGAGCGCAAGGGCGAATATTGCGAGGACTCCCTTCTCTGAATTCACTCCGCGCTCTTTCCCTGCCGGTCTGTGTGTGTGCGTGTGTGCTGTGTGTACATTCTCACACACTCACACATACACAAAAACACACACACAACACTCACACACTTACTCAAACTCACACACACACACAAACACACACATATGTACAAATATGTATATATATATATATATATATATATATATATATATATATATATATATATTATATATATATATATAATATATTATATATATATATATATATATATATATATATTATATATATATATATATATATATGTATAATATATATATATATATATATATATATATATATATATATATATATATATATATATATATATATGTGTGTGTGTGTATGTGTGTGTGTGTGTGTGTGTGTGTGTGTGTTGTGTGTGTGTGTGTGTGTGTGTGTGTGTGTGTATAATATATTATATATATATACAAATATATACATATACATATATACATAGATAATATTATACATATATATATATATATATATATATATATTATATATATTATATAATATATTATGAGTGTATGTGTTGTGTGTGTGTGTGTGTGTGTTGTGTGTGTGTGTGTGTGTGTGTGTGGTGTGTGTGTGTGTGGGTTGTGTGTGTTGTGTGTTGTGTGTGTATATTATATATATTATATATATTATATATAATATATATTATATATATATATATATATATATACTATATATATATATATATATATATATATACTAACTAATATTATATATATGTATACACACACACACACACAACACACACACACACATATATATGATATTATATTATTATTAACTATATATCATTAATCGATATATTCACTAGCTACTGATTATATATAATATATAATATCCCACTATATATAATTATATATCTACTATATATATATGAATAGATTAGGCGACACGAATCAGATAGATTATTCATAGTATAGATAGACTTATACGACCTGATGTATCATGCATACTTACTATTATACTCATAATCTATACATAACTACGTCATTGAACAGGTTCATTATACACTATATATATAATACTTATACACTACATATTATATACGGTTATAATAATGCTATATAATATACTAATTACTAGTCAGCGCTTCTATATACTGACTACACTAACTATATATGCATACATGAGTATGCCAGTCACACTAAATATGTAATATATATATATATATATTCATAATAAATATATATTATAAATTTATATGTATATATCATATATCTATATATTATATACTGATACTAACTGGCCTTACCCTGATCCTACTATATATCATCACTATATTATTGAAACCTATACTAATAAAAGATATATAAGACATTGTATATTACATATATATCTATTACATATAACTTAGTACTATATATATAATCATTATATATATAATCTAGCTTATATAATATGTTATATTACTGAATATTACTTATCTATCACCTCACTATGTATATACATATATCACACATATATACCAATATATATTATACTATAATTACTACTACCAGTATATATACCATTATGTAATTATAATATAGCTATACATCATACGTACATCTATTATATCCTTATCTATATGCTCTCAATACTATCATATTAAATATATCTAATTACTATGATCATATATATAATCAATATAACTATTATTACTACCTATATATAACTACTGTATACTATTACTACTACTTAACTTACCCTAGCTTATATCATATGCATCATTGTATATGTAATAAGCATGATCATAATTATTAATACTATGTAACATCAATCTACTACTATCTTATTATTATTTCGCCATCTATATTTTATACTATGTATGCATACATATCAGTATAACTATATATAACTATTTATTATACCCTGACTATATACTCTCAATTATATTACGTATACCGTCTATTCTATCATCATACTTATTAAGCCGGTCTATATACTACTATGTATAATATACATTACATAGTCATCTTACTACCAGTCGTGATACATTACTATAATATCTTATACTACTCTTATATTTAATATATACACCTCTGTACCTATATATACTATATACTAAGTCCTATCATCTATACTATTAATATCTATTGATACACTATTCATGTACTTACATATGCATATATATAGTGTTCTACTATACACGTTATATACTATAAGATATCCACTATATATATAATATATATAGCTAACATTCACTACCTAAGAATCCTAAATATATATTATATATATCATATACCTATTCATACTCTAGTACCATATTACTACATCCACTATATATATAATTAACTATACTAATAATTACCTTTATTACTCATCATAGTACCACACGTATTACTAACCAGCACAATCTACTCGCCTATATAACTTCTGTCACTAATATTATATACTATACGATATCCCTACTATCTATATGCGTCCGTATCCTATTATTCCATCCTACTTATCTACTATAATATATACTTATACATGACGATATCCTATATATTCACAACGTCTTCTTACCTTATCGATCTATATATGAAGTATACCGTATTATATAATTACATTATCCTAAACCAGTATTATTATCATTATATATATCATACAAATACTCCTCATTCTATACGCATCCGCTTAATCTACCCTATATCTCACCCTATTATATGCACGCGTAATAGCGCTATATTATATATATTACGTTCTACGTTATATACCTCGACTTCCCGCTGCTTTAATTCCTTTATATATATATTTACCTATTTATATATAAATCATAAATACTGATACTTTACATTACATAACCTACTTTATATAATATTATTATTACTATATATATATATTAGATCATAGTGTTATATATATTATACAATGATATACTATTATCTATACTATATATATGCTATTATATTATATACATCATTATATATAGTATATTATCATATATTCCATTATTATATATATTATATTATCTTTAAGGTTTCTCTATTATAGCTATATACGTTATAGTATATATATATGCACGAACTAACAATATACTTATAGCAAGAAATCTGTAATTATAGAGATAAAAAGAAATGAATGACGGGTAAACAACACAGTAAAGACAACAACATAAATCAGAATGACTTACACGGTAGCTATCTATACCATAAACATATACAGTCATTATACAGTATAATATGTACTAGATACTATAGACTCACTAATACATTATATATACTATTATGCAATATATATGTATATCCACTATATATGCTATTTAATATACATAGATATATATACTAATTAATACACTTACTACCTGTGTATAGACTAGTATATACTATACTAAACATATAAGTATAAAACATAAATAGGAAGAATGTATACTATAATAAAAAAGAACCAAAAAGAAAAAAAATAAAATATAATGCATGCTATGGATATATACTATATACACTTATTACGTCATCATCATACTATTAACTAGACATAATACTATATATATCATATGTGACTATACTTTTATAACACTATAATATGTTACTATACTACTAAATAATATATATATCATAACTATCATCATATATATCGTATACATACATAATCTACTAATATATTATTACTAGTATATATACTTTCAGTATTATACTATTTATATATTATATATATAACTATACATCCTTAATACTCTACTTAAGTATATATTCGATAATATATATATATGGTGAGGGTAGAGGTAGGTGAGCGTGACGAGCGACGGGCGCGCGATGAGAGGGTGACTACCCTTTACTATACTATACCTACATTATACTTATCGATATATATTATACATACTACTAATATTAGCATAGTATTCACTATATCATCTATTACAATACAACATAACTTATATATCACCTTACATACACGACATCCTCTACTAATCATAATTACTTTATATATATATATTATATATCGTTTACATTATAATCACTATATATCACTAATTACATATTCTGTTGTTATTATACGATTATTAGATCATAATACATACTATATTAATCCTATATATATACATTTATAGTGTCTATTATATAATATATATTATATAGCTATATATAGTACTATTATATATATAATATATATAATATATGATATTATATATATATACTATAATCTATATATAATATATAATATAATGTATATATAACATATGATATATATATATTATATATCATTAATATATATAATTATATCATATATATATGATTTCATGAATGTATGGTATTTATTAAAGTATATGCATATACGTGCATATATATGTGTCTATGCTGCACGTATATGTGCATATATTGTTATTTTTCTATTCATGTATATATATCTATGTAAATATGCATATTTTCACAACACACACCACACACACCACACACACACACACACACACACACACACACACACATTATATATAATATATATATATATATATATATATATATATATATTATATATATATTTTATTACATACATAAAATATATATATAATATTATATATATATATATATAGATAGATAGATAATTAGATAATAGATAGAGATAGGAATAGATAAGATAGATAGAGACTATAGACCTATATATACACTAATATATATTATATATATATATATATCAATATATATCATATATATATATATATTATATATCTATATATATAATATACTATACTAATATATTATATATATATATATATAATAATATATTTACTAATATATATTTATATGTATTTGATATATTGCTAATATATATATATACTATTTATATGATATATATATATATATATATATACTACTATTATATATATATATATGAGTTCCTCTTCATTCTATCCTATCTATTATCTATATCTATCCATCTATCTATCTATCTTCTCTATATATACACACACACACACACACACACACACACACCACACACACACACACACACACACACACACACACACACACACACACACACACACACACACACACACACACAACACACACACACACACACAATATATATATATATATATATTTATATAATATATATTATATATATAATATATAATATACTATATATATTTACATATATTTACATATATATTTCATATATACATTCGTATAAGACACGTGTAAGAAAGCGCTCCGTTGTTAAAAGGAACATTTCTGGTTCATTTGCAAAATTCGGATTATGTTTTTCTCTTAAGAAACATCTAACTTATATTCTTATGTCGTCTGCAGTTCATTCATTTTAACAAGTATTATCTCGTTTGTTTTCTTCCAGAATTAGAATTTTGTTAAAGTTATAGTTATAGTTATTATTATAGTTATAGTATTATTTTGTTGAAGTTAAAGTTATAGTATTTTATTCGTATTATCCTGATGATGATAATTATGATTTGATGATAGTGATGCTAAGAATGGTAAGTGATATTACTTTTGTTGACAATATTGATATTATCATTAATATTAGTATTATTATGATAATGATTATTATCATCATTATTATCACTATTGTTATTACTATTATTAGCAATATCATTAGTATCATTATTATTATCTTGTTATTATTGTTATTATCATTACTATTACCATTGTTATCGTTATCATTATCTTTATTATTATTATTATCATTACTATGATCATGATATTAATTGTGATAATAATCATGCCACTTCTAATAGTGATAACAATAATAATATTAATTATCATTATTATTATGATGATGATGATGATGATAATCATAATAATAATAAGGGTAATGATAATAAGAATGATGATAATGACA
>NW_020870685.1:597414-599914 GCF_003789085.1 Penaeus vannamei
GAGAGAGAGAAGAGAGAGAGAGAGAGAGAGAGAGAGAGAGAGAGAGAGAGAGAGAGAGAGAGAGAGAGAGAGAGAGAGAGAGAGGAGGGGGGATTTGTATAATCAGTTACAAGTTTTGTCAAATCCTAATGTACAGCATAAACACACATCGATCAATAAAAGTATAAATCATCGTCATGCAAATCTTAGCAATCACATACACTCATCCGGTTATTAGCCATTAATAAAATGCATTCATTAGAGTCCATTCCCTCAGAAGGGATTCGCGCTGAACAAGTCGAAAGAAACTCACGAAGGGAAGGGCAGTGGAGCGTCTAATCACGCCGAAGGCCTTTCTCGCTTTATTGCGTCTTCTGGGAAAGGGAAGGGATTCACGGCCAGGGAAGCACAGTCTACCCGCATATCGTGTGGGCGGAAAAAAAGTTTCTTGAAGGCAATTAAGAAGTCCTTTTTTGGTTTATATCCTGGTTTATATTTCATTTCCGTTGAGTAATTGAGGCAGTATTGGTAATGATTATGGTAATAGTGATTATTGTGTGTATGTGTGTGTGTGTTTGTGTCTACTTATAAACTCATGTACACATTTATTATATATATAATTATTAAAATAACTGGAATAACAAAGAAGCAGCAGGAATAACAACATCAATAATATCGATAATAATAATGACGATAACGCAATGTTGACAGTGACTACTGACAAAAATAAACCAATATGAAACCTAGTTCTAGTTGTGATAACTTTTCCTATTTTAATACTATTTACTGTCTTACCTTATGTCAGAATATTAGATGAGGTATCCCAACTATTGCTTTATCAATTAAATCTGAAATCTCCACTGCAACGTTCTTCCGAGAGTGAAAGCCAGCCACCAGTTTCGAGTCTTCCATCTTGAGCATAAATCTGCGATTATGGGGATCGTCTACCAAATTTTTCGGCCAAAATCTTCCACCTTGTCGATTTTGAGTTTTATGCGTTTTCAAAGAGTTTCAGGGCCTCCGAATCTCCCCTGAAATTTTTAAGGCTTTCCGCTGTTTTTAAGGTGGGAGCAGTCACTTTCGATGACCAGGGAAATATTTTGATTTTTTAGCTTACCTTAGAAAACGGAACTGTGACGTCGCGATTAGATATAATCTTTAAAATATGAAATTACTTTCAGAGAACTTATAAAATTTCACATAATATGAGACTAACCTTTATATTTTCGGAATGATCTAAAAAATCTGGGAAGCGAAAAAACGAACTTATGTATACAAATAAATACGAATACGCCGTTCATATAGAGTATTTTATTTTTATGTTTGGATCCTATTTCGTCATATGATGCAATTAGTTTTTGCAGTTATTTTCACTGCTTGTAAAAGTGTGACACACACACACACACACACACACACACAACACACACACACACACACACACACACACACACACACACACACACACACACACACACACACACACACACACACACACACGCATATATATAATATATATATATATATATATATATATATATATATTATATATATAAAGAAAGCCCTACGTAAAATATTCACAAGAAAACGAAAAATACGCTTCCGTATATAGTAGAAGAAAGTGTTCTATTAGGAAATGAAATCAAAATGCCTGTATTATCTTTTTTTTTTCAATATTATTATTTTACATATTAGATCAATTCTCAAAAACTCAATTTACGCCGATAAGCACCCAATTCAGTGGAACCCTATCGTAAGATATGGAACCTGTTGTGACATGGTTACTTGCAGCGAATATCCATCAGGTAGATAATAGACAATTATGTTTTATGAAGATTATGCTTCTACCTTGTAATATTCATATTCAGAATATGAAAATGGGGGAAAATCTTTTGCGACCGTTATTTCGAAAGTATATTTTATCTATAGACGAAAGCTCTAGCAAAAACATACCTAGCCAAAATAAACGTATTATGGCTCATTTTGTAGGTAAATAACAAGATCTGAGGAGTTTCGATTTTCTCCTGTACTTCCTGTAAAAGTGACAAAAAAAATCGATACCTGAAAGTCCTCTTGGTAAAATTCACCCAAGGAATCGCAACATTCCCTAGATTTAGGGTGATTCAAAAGAAAAAAAAAAAAAAAATGACTTTGGTCAATATATATATATTTTATTCATTTTAAATAATTTATTTTTTGTTATCATTATTTTTTTACTTTTACTCAAAAACTCGACCGATTTGAAAAAGAAAAAAGTTATCTGTGATCTCGCTATTGTCTAGAAGAGAGAGAGAGAGAGAGAGAGAGAGAGAGAGAGAGAGAGAGAGAGAGAGAGAGAAGAGAGAGAGGAGAGAGAGAGAAGAGAAGAGAGAGAGAAAGAAAATGAGTAAAGTAAGAGGAGAGACTAAATACCCAAAAAAAACACTGCTGAATACACACCGACCAACGTTACCTTTTCCCCCAACTTGTCCCATGTTCCCCTGCATCCCCTAGCACTGAGACATAGTCTAAGAACATTTCAACT
>NW_020870685.1:604914-614914 GCF_003789085.1 Penaeus vannamei
AGTTTAAATGAAGGGAAAGAGGAATAATGTGCTGTAATTTCCGCTATTGTCGAGAGATAATCGAGCATCTGTCGTTATTCCTATGCACCAGTACTGTCATATTATTAGTTTTCAAAATACGGTAGTAGCGGGATAGTAAGTGGAGGTAATTCAGTTCATAGATTGTTCAGTGGCCTGGTAATAACAGTTAGAGCGGGTTGGCTGGTCCAAAGTACTAGGGTCATTATTACGGTTATGATGGGAGGGTCTAGGCTTTTATATGTGCGTTTCTGCACATTTTCCAACTTTCACATTTGCATGATAGCGAGACTCCTTTGAACTTCACTTTGGCTTTGATGAACGCTTTATAAAGGTGCACTTTATTGAAAGTTAGTCATAGAATGTTAGACGCTGAGGCCTGTGATAATGAGTTTAATGTGTTCAACGATTATGTATTATCTACCTCAGAGGCCTAACAACTTTTCATAGTCAACCAGCCTTTAGTGGCTTCGGAATGAGGGTAGTTGTTGAGGATTGGCTGCACCGTTAAGCTTCCTTACAACTGTCTTCATATTGTTTATAATTAAGCGACTGTTGAAGGTGCAGTCACGGTCAAAACCCCTGTCAATATTATTTCGAACACTGTTTCGAACATCCGCTTCATACCCTATGTTTTGAATAGGGCAAGACAGATTCGAAGCTTCAGTTCATGACAAAACTTTAGTTTAGTATTGGGAGTGGATTGTTATTGTGATTAGCTTTGGCATGTATGTATACGGATCCAGGTAATGGTTGATGTACAGAAGAAATCTCAAGTTAAGGGTAGGAAGGCGCAATCATAAAGGATGTCATGTGATGAGTGTGTGGATCATTAAAAGTTGGCAACTTTTGGGTATATAGTGTTAAATAACATTTTGAATGCGTTTGGATAAACAGTTGGTGTTTGAGTTTGTTTACTGTATGTGTGTGCGCGGGCACGTATCTATTATTTCTGTTTTAGTATGTGTATGTTTAGGAGAGTAGATTCCTGTGTGAGTGTATTTTGTGTGCCTTTTTTTCGTGTGCATTCATGCACGCGCGCGTGCTTCAGTGTATTTGTGTATGTGTATGTGTGCGTTCATACGTTTATAAAAAGGGGCGGGGAATATAAGCTGCCTGATTACAATTTTCGGACTCGCTTAACAAGCATCAAATTGTAGGATTATGTATTCCCATAGATAATCCAGAGTATTGCAGCTGTACCGTTGCAAAACATTAGCTGGCTTGCGGAGAGTGATTGTAAATCAATACATAACCATGTGTATCACATACATACAAATTTTGTGTATGTCTACACACACTACACACACACACACACACAACACACACACACACACACACACACACACACACACACACACACACACACACACACATATATATATATATATATATATATATATAATACATATATATATATATATGTATATATATATTTATATATATACATATAGATGTATGTATATATACATGTGTGTATATATACATACATATATATATATATATATATATATATATATATATATATATTATATATATATATACACCATACATATATATACATACATATATATACACATATATGTACACACACACATGCATATACATATATATACACGTATCGACTAAACAAGTTCTCCCAACAGGCTCCCAAAATCCTGGATCTTGGTCTTGATCCAGGACACTTGTAAGCTGAATGCATCAAGAGCCGCCGCCAGAGATCCCAGAGGCTCAGGAAGAACAGCAACATCGCCGGCAAAGTCAAGGTCCGTCACCTTGATATTGCCAAGTGTTGCTCCACACTAACTTCTGAAAGTAGCTTCGTAGAGTAGCCCATTATCCAGTCCATGTGTGTTGAAAAGTTAACTCATGCTTAATTCATGAGTTAACAGGAAAGAAGCTTGTCAGGCCCCCACGTGGAAGATCTCCTTGGCCATAATACCTGTATCGTTGTACCAAGTTCAACGATGTAAGTTGGAACACAGATGCAAGCAGCAAGAAATCCTCATTCTCTTAGACCTAGGAAAGTCCCGCAGAAAGGCTGTTCTCGAGATCAGTTCCCGAACCATGGGGACTGACAGACACCTCGTAGCCAGCTTGATCACAGCCGGATACCGGATTGAATCGCCCAGTACAATGTGAATGTTTCGCAGAGGGTATTTGTCCACCACATATGTGAGTTTGCCAGGTCTCCTGACATCCAAGAGAGCAGCCACCTCAACTCCCAGTCACGTCAGTTCCTTCAATAACATAGGTAATCTATTATTCTGCTGTAAAGACCAGATATTCCAAGCTCCCACCCGTACAACCCACCTGAGGTTAAATCTCGGGTTTGTTATTCAGGGAAGACGCCAACTCTGCCATCCCTCCCAGTGTTGCCCCATATAAAAGGGGGAGGCAGGATGTGGGGCCCTACGTCCGCCTGTAGGGTTCCCAAGGGCTTTGCCTCACAGGCCTCATACTGGGTTGGTGGCTGCCAAAGCGCAGATGGAACGAGTAACTATTATTCCCACCCTGAGCACACACACACACACACACACACACACACACACACCACACACACACACACACACACACACACACACACACACACACACATATATATATATATATATATATATATATTATATATATATATATATATATATTGTTGTGCAAACATATGAATAAATAACTAACCTCTCCGACTGGGACTCGAACCCACGTCATTGCAGGCAAGTAACTGCAAGGCAGACGCCCATACCAACTGAGCTACACGACCCACTAAAATGAGTGTGCAACTAGGTTCTAAGTAGCTTCCATAGACATTACCTATCTACTCATACTTGAGTTTTTCCCATACTCCCCGGGGGTAGAAATGGATAAAGCAGTTCAAAGCCGAAATCAGAAGTACCGAGGTGCATTTTTATATAGATTTATATATATAGATATATATACACATACACATACATACACTTATATATATATATATATATATATATATATATATATATATATATATATATATATATATATATATATATATATATATATATATATATATATATATATATATATATATATATATATATATATATATATATATATATATATATATGTATATATATGTATGTATATCTATCTATATATATATATATATATATATATATATATATATATATATATATATATATATATATATATATATATATATATATATATATATATATATATATTATAATATATATATGTATATATGTATGCATGTATATATACATTTATATTTGCATACCTGGATACGTATGTCCGGGAAAATAAATGATTAAGAGTTTAGAATATTAAAAAGACGGAATCTGGCAACTAAATCAAAAGGATATGGAATACGGCATTGATAATATTTTACGCTTTAAACATGTGAACTATTTCTATGTTCTTTTTCAGCTGCATGGAACACATAACCTAAATACTAACTGTTAGTTTTCCGAATCGAATGGATTATAATATCTCTCTCTCACTCGGCTGGGATTATTTAGATTTAGAAGCATTTTCCGGTCTCTATTTCGCCAAACTCATGCCTCCGTTTGGGCTGTCTGCTGTATTATTCTGGCTCGTTGCACACATATTTTTACTTTTGCAAAATGCTCCGGCGTTCTCGTTTGTCTAAATATTCTTCGCACTTTGTCAGTTTTTGTTTTTTTTCTTTCTTTCTGTTTCTCTCTTATTCCGTTGTTTTATTATCATTTTGTTATCTGTTTTCTGTCTTTCCTGTGATGTTGGAGGTGTAGCAGAGGTCTTTCTTTCTCTCAGTTTCTCTCTTATTTCGTTTTTTATTATCATTTTGTTATAATTTTGTTATATATATACATACATACATATATATATATATATATATATATATATATATATATATATATATATATATATATATATATATTATATATATACATATATATATATAATTATATATATGCAAATATATAGATAGATAAAGAGACACAATACAGTACCACAGATAATACAAAATCGATTAAGGATATCTATGTCTACACAACTATAACAGAAAGGCTAATTGGCAACTCACCCACGGCTACCAAAACCGCTCAGAATATGTGAACACGATAATGAGTTTATGTTCTAGTGGAGCCATTGTGTTGCCAAGGACTGACCCGGGATGAAGGGGGAGTGTTGGTCAGGAAGTCTGAGGTGAGTCTGCACCGCTGCGGGGGCTGGGAGCGGGAGGGTGGGGTGGTGGGGTAGGGGGTGGGGGGAGTGGAGATGACCGGTGGCCTCAGTTGATCCTGGCAGGATGCAGAGGGGTTTCAAGTCTATGTCTGGTCAAACACTTGAAGCCTTAATGTGTATATATATATATATATATATATATATATATATATATATATATATATATATATATATATATATATATATATGTATATATATATATGTATGTGTGTGTGTGTGTGTGTGTGTGTGTGTGTGTGTGTGTGTGGTGTGTGTGTGTGTGTGCATGCACACATACACACAGAGAAGACAGGCAATCAATCAATCAAGTACAAAAACTTCATCACTCCAATGGAAAATCATCAAAATGTTTTTTTTCACACTGTTGTTAAAGCTCTTCTAAAGAGACAAGATTAGCATGTATGATGTTCATTAAAGCTGTTTACTCAAACAATAATGCCATGAAAAGATCACTGACACGAGCTCATTCTAGGATATTACTCAGCTTACGACACTGTAATGCAATAATCCTCGACTCGTGCAAAGGAATAGCTGGCTGGCAAGAAGAAAAAGTAAGACATTTACAAATCTGCGAGAACATTTCAGTTACCCTTTAACATGCTATCGCTTTCATTTCTAAGTTGGCATGAGAGGTATGTGCTTACAGCTGTCTGGCTCTTTCTCTGTCTGTCTCTCTTTCTCTTTCTCTCTCTCTCTCTCTCTCTCTCTCGTCTCTCTCTCTCTCTCTCTCTCTCTCTCTCTCTCTCTCTCTCTCTCTCTCTCTCTCTCTCTCTCTCTCTCTCTCTCTCTCTCTCTCTCTCTCTCTCTCCCTCTCTCTTTCTCTCTCTCTGTCACAAATTTCAGATTAACGAAAAGAATAATGATCTGAAAACTGTTGTTTTATTTTCATTTCACATTTAGTTGAACTGCATGCAAAACAACAGTCCTGTATTGGACATACAATATGGCGTACGTAACGTATTTCCGCGATTAGATATGCAAGCGGAGAGTTGACTTTACAATCATAGCATCAGGTGTAGAGAAGAGAAAGTACGATCTGAGAGTATACTGAGGGAATTTTGATTCAAAATGTGAGAAAACACACACACACGCACACACACATACATACACACACACACACACACACACACGCACGCACGCACGTACACACTCACTCACTCACTCACACTCTCTCTCTCTCTCTCTCTCTCTCTCTCTCTCTCTCTCTCTCTCTCTCTCTCTCTCTCTCTCTCTCTCTCTCTCTCTCTCCCTCCCTCTCTCTTACTCTCGCTATCTCAATTTACTTCTGTTTTATGCATCATTATGTTTTTACGTGATGATAATATGCTTCATCATCTAATTTTGCCGATAGTTTAATCGTACTTATGAACCTTTTCGTTCAAACAATCTGAAAGAACATCATTATGAAATAAAAGTTGATTAAAAAATATTACGATTTAATAAGATAAAAAGAAAATTAACAAAGTTTTCAGTAAAATGAAGATTAAAACAAACTAACGAAAGATATTGAAATGAAAATAGAGACACAAATATATTAGTACTATATATATATAAGCGTATAATTGCCAAAACATATATATCGTGAAATAAAAAAAAATAAAAAGACAAAAAAGAAAAAAAGAAATGAAATTATATATTATATATTATTATTATAAATATATTAGTATTATAAATTTAAGCAAATTTGCCAAAACATATATATCGTGAAATAAAAAAATAAATAAAAAAAGAAAAGAAAAAAAGGTAAAGAAAGGAAAAGGTAAAGAAAAGAAAAGAGACAAGAAATGAAGAAAAAAGAAAAGAAAGGAAATGAAGAAAATAAAATAACAAAAAATAAAACAAATATATATGTGAAAGAAAGTTTTAGAGGATAGAAGTAAAATCGCTTAGCATTCGCTCTTCTTGCCACCAGATGAGTGTCTCTTTCGTTAATGGGTAAAGTATTAATGTAATCGGCCTGAGTTTGATCAAATGACCTAATTCGGTATGAAGGGAGTTTTGAATCTAAGGATTAATCATTGTATCTTTTGTGGAATTGCTTTTTATTGTTGTAGGAAGAAAAAGCCTTTCTTCGCCCCCCCCCCCCCATCCCCCCTTTCCATGTTAGTTCAATTCAAGGCCCCGGATGACATGGCTGGCTCCACGCATTCATGCAAGTGTAATTCAATAAGAATTTATTATAATTTCCTCTCTCCCTCTTTCTGTTTCTCTCTCTCTTTTACTTTAACTTTCCCTCTCTTTCTCACGCCCCCCCCTCTCTGTCTCTCTCACACACACACACACACACACACACACACACACACACACACACACACACACACACACACACACACACACACACACACACACACAGCAACCACCGCCCTCAAACTTGGCAACACACAAAAACCTAGGCGTTATTTTTCGCTCCTATCAAGCTCTTAATAGTATTAATATATCCTTGTCTTCGTCCTCTCTTTGTCTTTGTTCTTTGAGATTTCCTCCTTTATTAGGAATTCAGTCCTATTAGTTCTGTCGATGTGGCTGTGAATTCCATCTACTTTTATATAACTTCTCTTTTCAGACATCTTCACCTGTGTGATGATTTCCTTTGCAGTTTCAAATTTGTTATAATCCAGAAATGTCTGGGTTTTTATTAATTAATTCAACTCTCAAATTTTAAAATTGTTTTCCAGAACTTAAACAGTAATCTATTTCGGATCATTTTTCATTTGTAGGAACATTTTTGTTTGAAATTCTCTTCGTAAACTTGCTAAGTAAACGTCCTATTTGTAATTTGACTTAATGAACTAATTTCCCAGAACAATTAGGATATTTAATGTGTTATTTCTATCACATATTCCTTGAAGTATAAGGGTTATTTCCTCAATGTTTTGGGAGCATATTGGTATATGTCTATTGTTTTGATTACTAGTAAATATTTGTTCATGCACGAACACTTCCATCAAGCCCTGAAAAAAGTCTTGTCCTACTCTTCTTCACAGTAAATTTTACTCTTTTACACAGTTTTGCCTTCCTCTTTTACATTATTTTTCTTACTCTTACAATTTCTCTTACTCATTTACAACACTGATCTCAAAAAAGAAAGAAAGAGAGAAGAGAGAGAGAGAAAAAAAAAACTGGATCGAGCAACTATTGTCTCTGAAACGCAAATATTGAAGCACGGACTATTTGACAGTCGCTATATTGGAGGGCCTTAATGCACCACGATACACTGTGTCGTACTGCAGAGTGTATATTGCAAGCTGGGTATTAAGGGAGGTAGATTTATAAGAGAAATAACAATATATGTTCATCGCATTGCATAGAAAAACACAGAACAGTTACTACCTAAAAATACGAAACAAAATCAGTTGACAAAGTAATTTTGTTTAGATTATGATGGATTTCCATAAAATATACACAGGCTAAGATACGTATTTACTTTAGAAGGGATTTATGTAGTTCTGTTTAACAGCGTACTTAAATTTTTCTATGCAGCACCCAGTACTCTTTCTAAATATTCTGTTTATATTCTGCTTTGTCTCAACTGCTAGTACTGTTACCCAGAGTCCAGAAAAGTACTCAACTTTCCTTCTGTTAATTAAAAAAAAAAAAAAAAAAAAAAAAAGGAAGCAATGGAAGAGAGGCGTGGTTTAGGTGTCAAAAATTCATTTCATTTCTTCTCAACCATCTTTTGCCATGGTCATTGGTTGTGCAGCCGCCACCTTCTATGGACTCTGCTGTGAGTACTACACATTTTTTTTTATTTTTTTTTTTATAAGAAACCCGTTTATAAGGAACCCAGTATTCAGTTCCTGGAGAAAATGAAGAAACTTGAGTAATAGAAATAATTATCTAAGAAACTCCTAGTTAAGCTTTCTTTTAATGTTTTTCTTCGTATAAAGTAATTCCGATTTCTTTACGAGAAGCCACTACATCAAATATAAATTTTCTCTAGTTAAGAGCCAAAACGTAATACATTTTCCCTAAAACTATGACCGTAAATGAAAGACTTCTCGAGCAGGAAAAGGAGGGAAATCTTTAAGAAACTGCTAAGAAACTTTCAGTACTCAAAAATGAGAATTTTTAAGAAAGATTCAGTACTTGCTCGAGTCGCTAGTTTCTTTAATGTGTATCTATCTATCTATATATAAACGTTTTCTTTTCTTTTACTACAACATTTATAAAATTCCATCCGATATCAATCTTTGAGAATATTTGGGGGCAGCTTCAGTCCCCTCTATCTCGGCCTTAGCAAGTATTATACACTATTGATATAAACCATTCTCCGGTCCACTGTATGCAGCAAAGTAAAGTTGGCAGCTTCGTAACATTTTGGTAGATTTGTAATTTTATCACGATTTGTAGCGATTTCCATGTAGACTTATTATTTAAGCATTTTGCGATTTTAGGTGTCTTCCGATAAAAATGACGGTAAAGAATTGTGCAATTTTGATATCCATTTATACCGTTTATCTGATTATCCAAATCCAATTTTGCTCAAGTAGACCTATTTTACTAATTAAGGCCTGGATGCCCATTTTCTTTTAATAACACAGCTAACTAGGAGTTTGCTGATGCCCAACATGAAGCGATTTAATAGACTGATGATTTAAAACGTTTTTCCTCTTTCGAGCTGTGAACTTGCATAAATCCGAATCTCCAAAAATATAATATACTCAGTGCTGTACGACCCTCTAAAGTCAGCTGTTAAGGGCCTCCAAAATGACCGTCATGAAGTTGCTGTTTCAAGCTCCTGACAAGAGAAACTCAATCTTGATTTTATTTTCTTTGAGATCAGTGGTTTACGGTTTTTCTTACTTTTTATACATTTTCTTACTCCTTTAGTTTATTTTTTTACTCTACATTTTTTTCTTACTCTTATACTCAACTTTTGTTCTGTTTTAAGTTTTACCCATTTACATTTTTCTTACTCACACATATATATTTGTTTCTTACTCCTAGAGGGTTCTTACCCTTTTATGCTTTTTTTTTTTTTTTTTTTTATTTTGTTGTTTTTGTTTTTTTTTTTTAACTATTTCACACAACTTTGTTTTGTTTAAACAACTTTATCTTACCCCTTTACAATTTTTCTTACTCTTTTATACTTTTTTTTTACTCTACTTTTTTCTTACTCTTTTACACATTTTTCTCTTTTACTTTTCTACAGCTTTTCTTACCCTTTTACACAACTTTGTTTTGTTTGGAGCAACTTTGTCTTACCCTTTTACAGTTTTTCCTACTACTTTCTTTACTGTTCTAGTTCTTACTCGTTACACAACTTTCTTTTGATTTAAGAAATTATCTTAATTTTTTACAGTTTTTCATACTTTTATACATTTTTTTTTTTTACTCTTCTACAGTTTTTCTTACCCTTTTACGCAATCTAATCTTCGCCTTAATCGGCTTTAATTACTTTTTAATTACTCTTTTCTACTTGTTTTTTAATTGCTCTTCTTTTTTAATAGATAGTATTAAAACAAAATCATGTGAAACTTTGTAAAATTATGGTAGATGATAATCATTATTATCATCTACCATCTACCTATCTATATATCTATATGTAGATAGACAGATGGAAATGTGTAGTGTATCTAATTATATTAGGATAATATGAGGTCGTTAGAAGGAACACACCCTTCCATGAATTTCCTCACAGATTGTGGGTCTATGAATGTTTGTTTATATATTTACTTACGAAATCGGGCCACTTTAACATGTCTTCAACACGTCTTCTATTTATTTACTGGCTACCGTACCTTTCCCCATATACATATAA
>NW_020870685.1:632414-637414 GCF_003789085.1 Penaeus vannamei
TGCAGTATTACCAGCGCATCAACGACAGTCAATACAAAGTGAGATTTTCCTACATGGCGATAATGCTGAGGTTATACAAAACTTTATTGCCAGATAAGCAAAAAGGAAATAACTTCGTTTTGGATACAATTCTAACTCGTAAAAGTTATTAGTACTATTATACAGTAACTTGTAAACTACACTTGGTAGCTTTGGGATACATGTAGAAGAGGTTGAGAGAGAGAGAGAGAGAGAGAGAGAGAGAGAGAGAGAGAGAGAGAGAGAGAGAGAGAGAGAGAGAGAGAGAGAGAGAGAGAGAGAGAGAGAGTTAATTTTATGAGCACTTCATAAAAAATAATCTTACCTGTACATCATATACGAACGTATTACATATTCATAAAATGTTACCTGCAAATCAATGGGTGATTTACCTTAGCTCTCCATCTTCCTTTAATGGTGTTTTGAATTTCACGAAGAGAAAAACAAAGCAATTGCAAAAGATGAAATTGTTGGGTACTTTTATAGATATCAGGCCAGAGAGAGAGAGAGAGAAGAGAGAGAGAGAGAGAGAGAGAGAGAGAGAGAGAGAGAGAGAGAGAGAGAGAGAGAGAATAGACAGATAGATAGATATTTTTAGGCGTGTTTACATATACATACACACACACACACACACACACCACACACACACACACACACACACACACACACACCACATATATATATATATATATATATATTATATATATATATATATATGTGTGTGTGTGTGTGTGTGTGTGTGTGTGTGTGTGTATGTATATATGTAAACACGCCTACAAATATATCAATATATATCAATATATATATATATATATATATATAATATATATATATATATATATATATATATATATATATATATATATATATATATATATATATATATATATATATATATATATATATATATTATATATATATATATATATATATATATATATATATATATATATATATATATATATATATATATATATATATATGTATGTGTGTGTGTGTGTGTGTGTGTGTGTGTGTGTGTGTGTGTGTGTGTGTGTGTGTGTGTGTGTGTGTGTGTTGTGTGTGTGTGGTTGTGTGTGTGTGTGTGTGTGTGTGTTGTGTGTGTGTGTGTGTGTGTGTGTGTGTATGTATTGTATATATAGATATATATGTATATATATATACATACATATATATATAATATATATATATATATATATTATATATATATATATATATATATATATATATAGATATCAAAACACCTGGTTCAACATTTCGGATGAATGAACTTTTCTGCTTCATTCAGTCCAAATGTGTATATACTTATCCCACCCCCCCACCCCCACCCCACCCCACCCCTTTGTCCCGTGCCAACCTTTCCCTGTAGAGGTTTAACGTACTGGTTATTATACCGGGCTGTTTATTTTTCCTGTGCCAGAAGGGGGGCAAAAACCCTGAGGATAATGCATGTACTAGTTTGCCGCACCCCATTTAAAATGTGTTTCTGTTCCTTTCATAGTCGCTCATTTCAGTCTGATTGTAGCTGAGATTGTTGACTTACTCTTGTAGATTACTTCGAGGGTTTTAGTTTGATTCGAAGAAAACTTGGGCATTATCGTAAGCCAAAGGTACGGCAGGTATTTAAATTAGATGAGGGACTTCTGTGAGATTTTTCTTTCTTTGTGGAACAGAATGCCCAATGCATTTTCAAAAACAACATTCGACAACAGACATTTCCTTATATTATTCAATTCTAAACACTTAAACCTGAAGTAACAACTATTTTCCAGTTCACAGTGGTTCTTAATATCAAAAGTCTTTCTCGAATATTGACCAGCACATATCTCGTTAGATACCAAGATATATAATTGTACAAGGCTGTGTATCTGCTATGGCATTTTAACATGAAAAGTAGATGGCAATGAAATCGTTATGCCTCAGAAATCTATGTCCTTTTTGTTGTAACTGTTCGTCTTGTACCCACAGCTGAGAAGAAATGTAAAAAAAAAATGTGTAAATGTGCATGTGTCGTGCACTTTGTTTCGAACTTTTTTGCCATTTCGCAAAAAATATGCTGATTCCACACAACTTTTGTACTGTATTTTGATATGAGTGATGCCTTTAAAGAAAGCAAATTCTTCTCAAGTTCGATTAGGGAGTCATAGCCTATAATAACAAGATGATGTTGCAAGCAGAAGTAAGGCCCATAAACATGACAAAAGATTGCAGAGTCAAGGTCAAGGAAGGCACCGACGCCAGGAAGAACTCACAAGTAAGACCTTCTTCCAGCAATAAGCTCTAATACTAGTTACAAGAAGCCTGCCAGTTCTATTAACTAAAATAATGTGGGGCTGACTGATAGAAAAAGTAAAATATATACATATACTGTATATCTATTTCTATATCTATATATAATATCTATATATTATATCTATATATATATATATATATGATATATCTAATATCTATATATATATATATATATATATATATATATATATATATATATATATATATATATATATATATATGTATATATATGTATTTATATATATTATATAATATATGTAATATATATATATAATAATATATATATAATATATTATTATATATATATATATATATATATATATATATATATATATATATATATATATATATATACATGTTGTGTGTGTGTGTGTGTGTGTGTGTGTGTGTGTGTGTGTGTGTATGTGTGTGTATGTGTGTGTATGTGTATGTGTGTTGTGTGTGTGTGTGTGTGTGTGTGGTGTGTGTGTGTGTGTTGTGTGTGTGTGTGTGTGTGTGTGTGTGTGTGTGTGTGTGTGTGTTAGACTGACGTTAGCTATCTATCTATCTATACACAATATGCGCAATATGCATTTAGCATATCTATATCTATCTAGTAAAACTCGAACGAATAATAAAAAAAGACAATAGAAAGAGATCATCCCCTGATGATTTCCTAAGCCTCGCAGCTCGCAAAAAGCACGCCCGCGTTTTTTACGATTAAAAAAAAAAAAAAAAAAAAAAAAAAAAAAAAAAAAAAAAAAAAAAAAAGTCAGAATAAAGTATATTTAGTGGCATGAGAAGCAGAAATGTATTTGATTCAAGTGTCAAGCCATGAAAAAGATCATTCATACTGTCGCAGAAATCGTTAAATGAATGAAAGAAAATACGTTGTAAATATAAAAGAAACAGATTTGTTCAATACTTGCGTAAATAACTAAATGGTGTTTTAATATTCAGTTATTTAAGTAAAAAAAGAATCACAAGTATCCTATAAAGAGTCTGTTCATAAAAAAAAAGTGTGTTCAGAAACAGGTCGGAGAGGCAAGGGATACGTGTCGGGGAGAACTAGACAGACATCAATGACCTTAACGATAGAACAGGAGTTAAAGAGAGCAGGCGAGAAGGAAAGGTTATTGTGACGATAATCAGAAGCAAGAGACAACACTGTAACCGATAACAAGAGATATTCTATTTATATGCGTTGAATTCACGGCCAGAATCTCTCTTTTGAATGCAGAAATAGGGCAGACTTTCTTAAGACCGGCTGTCGATATATTTTGAAAGAAATAATGTGTTTTTCTATCTACCTATTTTATGTCTCTCTCTATATATACATATACATATATACACATGTCTATTTGTGTGAACTGCTCTGCGTTCTGAATACTTCCATTTAACAATACACGTTCCAAAAGAAATACCTTTAAGAAATAAAAGAAATACACTGTACCTTTAATACTTTATACTTTAAATAAATACTTTAAATAAATACTTTGAAATACTTTAAAAAATACACCTTACCTTTCTTCCTGGAGTGAAATATGCATAACGTTCATTACTCTTTTATTTATTCCTGCATGCGAACGTGTAAATCATATAATCAATATGCTACGATCTCGCCTTAGCATTAATATCGCACCATCTGTTCAACACGAGCTAAGGCATAAATCTTCCCGGATCCCAAGATGAACATATGCTGCTCGGACTGTACCATCTGTTCTTCGGGCTTAGGCACTTCGAACAAGAAAAATGGTTTCCAGTGCTGTTGTTTTTCTCCCAAAATCGATTAGTTTGTGCCTCTATGACTATTTACTATGTTTGGATTTCGGATAGTCTTCTATTAGCTGTTCTTAAGTATCGTTGCGTCATGGTTCGGAGAGTCTTTTATTAGCTGTTCTTAAGTATCGTAACGTCATGGTTCTGATAACGTTTTGGAGTGAGTATGCTTATGAATAACTAATAACTAATAACTATTCACTACGTTTGGATTTCGGAGAGTCTTTTATTAGCTGTTCTTAAGTATCGTAGCGTCATGGTTCTGATAACGTTTTGGAGTGAGTATGCTAATGGAGATGCAAATAGAAATGTGAGATAGTGATAGATGGAAAGTGAAGGCAGAAGTGGACGTGTGAGAGAGAGAGAGAGTTTGTGAGTGAGTGAGTGAGTGAGTGAGAGTGTGTGTGTGGATGGGTGTGTATGTGTGTGTGTGAGAGAGAGAGAGAGAGATGGAAAGTGAGGGTAGAAGTGGACGTCACAAGTTGAATATATATACGCACACGAGAGCACACACAAACACGCACTTTTCTATCTGTTTATTTGTCTCATTATCTATCTACCTGTCTGATTGTTTCTCTTTTATCAATATATCTATATGTATGTTTGTATTTGTACTTTGTGTGTGTCAGTTTGCGAGTGTGTGTGTGTGTGTGTGTGTGTGTGTGTGTGGTGTGTGTGTGTGTGTGTGTGTATGTGTGTTTATGTGCGTGTATGAGAGAGAGAGAGAGCGTATCTATGTATATATGCACATAAACGCATTTATATATACATGTATACTTAGATATGTGTATATGCATGCATACTATAATAGAACATAGACAGAAGTGGAAAAGAAAATTACAAAAAAAAAAGTGTCCGTGTCTTGTGATGCAAATAAGTGAGAGGAGAGATGGCGCATAAACAGATCAATACACAAAGACGGATAGATAAAA
>NW_020870685.1:644914-647414 GCF_003789085.1 Penaeus vannamei
TCTCTCTCTCTCTCTCTCTCTCTCTTCTCTCTCTCCTCTCTCTCTCTCTCTCGTTTACACACAAAACCAAAATTATTATTATCTACTCACCCAGACGTACACACACCGCCAAGCCCCGCCCGTTATATAATTCTCGGGGACCAGCTTCCAGTCACGCCCAGACAGCTCGATAAATCCCAAATGAGAAATTTTTTTCTTTCTCTTTCCAAAATACTTTTTTTTTTCGAATACGTCTGCTGAAATAAAAGTCTGGATTTAATTAGCAACGAGATTCAAGCGCGATAGTGAAGGGTTAATATGATATTGTCTGTGACATATTCTAGTTATTTAATTAATTTCATATGCGATTAACATTTTTCTCGAACACTACATGATTTCAGCGTAAATTATCGGATAAAATCACAAGAAAAATATAAAAGAGCTTGAATACTTAGTAAATAAGCTAATGAAACGAATCAACATCCGAACTCTATGATAATTCAATATAAAGTAGGGTATTATTGTGTATTTCAGTATACAACAACTTTAAACCTAAAAAAAAATAATACATAAAGCCTCCAATATCACTTTCTTCCGTTTTCCTACAACAAAGAAAGAAAAGGAAGTTGATATATACAACAAACTACACAAACAAACAAATAAGATAACTTTTTCACACTTGCCCTTAATAAGAGGTTTCGTCATATACAGCTCATTAAATGGCTTCCATGTCCTCGTCGAAAGTATTATTCTTTCAAAGCAAAGCGAACATTTTCTGACGTTGATTGCGAACATGTGCAATGGAAAAAAAGAAGAAAAAAAATCTGTCTTACAGGGGTTAGTTGGAATTGTCGCTAGCTTTTGGCTTTTTGCATTTTAAATATAAATTCATTGGCTCGTTTTCTTTGGTACGTATCATTTTTCTGGTAGTTTGATCACATTATTTTCAACGATGTACATGATACAAATTTACATAAAGTTCACGAATGGAATCTCTAGTCACTTGCCCCATATCTTAAAAAAACGACATGAATCTTTATTCTCATCATGTGATATAAAAGAGATGTGGCCTTCTATGGACTTTGTTTCTTGGAGATAAATGCAAAACAAGATTTTTATATGTTTTTGGTAAACAACACCGAGAGCACATACTGACGCGACACACCAGCATGCGTACAATGAATGCACATAAGTAAGCAATAACTTCCACTCTTGTACATAAATTAAATGCAGTCATGTAGCCATATAACCCTTGCCTTTTAGATTCTTGATATACACAAAAACGGCTTTACTCTGTGGACAGTGGAAGGTAAGATTCCACGGCTTCTGCAAATACAAATATTAATAAGTAACATAAATTCCCATCTTGACTACCTTAAGGACACGAGCAAGACAAAAATACAGCTTTAGGAGACGAGGAAAAGGTGAATATAAATAAATCGTTGAAGCGGCCGCAGTCTGTCTTTAGAGCAAGATTCGGTAATACAATAACCACTTCTCAGGGATGTCAATGGCACTGCAGCGAGAAAGTCAGTGTGATAGAGCATTGCAAGAGTATCGTTCTCAGTATATTTTAACGGATATTATTAATGGCTCAAGGGAGTTTATGGATAATTAAACCCATCGCTGGATTCTTTTTTTTTTTTACATTTAATTTGATGCACTCTTGCCAAACACTTGTCGCCACCTCATTCATGGGAAGCTAAATCGAATTACAGAAAGTTTTTTATTTCAATGATTTTTTATTTATTTATATATTTTTACTTTAAACTATTAAACATTACTTTGGAAACTGATATTGCAGAATATCATCTCGTAGATAATGAAGGCTTGCATTGTTTTTTATAATATACAATTATTAAAGCTATGGCTTGGTGTTCGGTATCTTTGAGATTGCAATCAATAGTGTGCTGTATTTCATAGCCTGAGACAACTAGCAACTAACATATATATATATATATATATATATATGGTATATATATAATATATATATATATATATATATATATATATATATATATATATATATATATATATAATATATATATATATATATATATATATAATATATATATATGCACACACACACACACACACACGTGTATGTATATATGAATATATTTATACACGAATATGTGTGTGTTAGTCGAGATTCATTTTAATCTAGAAATTGCAATACACAATTAATAGTTGCTCGTGTCAACCTCGAATGCCCACCTTTTGATTATGACCGACACTTACTTCAAGAACATAAATTATGATTTTATAGACACATATTTGATGCATACAGGCGTGTGTAATGTCGTGAGTTTGCATGAGTTTGCCAGAGTTCAGAATATATTTAAACTGCTCAGAAATACCTCCACATCCTTAAAGGAGAATCTCGCTTGTGAAAGAGATCAGAGAGAAGAGGACTGTGAGAAGAAGCCGGGGCCGGAATAAGGGAAAAATATAATAACGATCTGAAAAGAATGTGGACATAATAACACTACATATCAATTCCACGTTATAATAAGATTCT
>NW_020870685.1:659914-666216 GCF_003789085.1 Penaeus vannamei
CGAGTCTGTTTGCTCCTTCCCGTTGTTGAATCCTGGTCGCTACGAAGGACTTCAATATCCTGTGTGTTTTCCAGGACAGAAAGGTTACAAGGTTCTTTCTGGTGATTTTTTTTCATTTTCTTCTTTTTCTTTCTATGTATCGTTTCTCTCTCTGTCTCTCTCTCTCTCTTTCTTCTTTTTCTTTCCATGTATTCTCTCTCTCTCTCTCTCTCTCATCTCTCTCTCTCTGTCTCTCTCTCATCTCTCTCTTCTCTCTCTCACCATGAAACAAGCGCCCAGTATAGGGCGGAGGGAGGAACCGGACACCCTGAGAGTGGCCCGGATACGGGAGGCGCAAGGCGAGACGCGGGACGGCGGCATCATGAGGCCACGATCTCCTCGTCCCGCCTTCCCTTCTCCCTCTGACCCCCTCTTCCCTGCCCCTGCTCCCTCTGCCGCCCGTCTCCTCCCCCCTCCCTGCTCCCCTCCCTCCTCTCCCTCCCCTTCCCATCTCGCTCTCCCTTCCGTGCCATGTCGTCCCTGCTCCGCAGCCGGCTGTGCGAGCGTCTCTCCCCTCTCGCCCGCCCTCGTCCCGATCGCCGCCCTTCCGCACCTCTGGCTGTCTTCTTGTGGTGCGGGCGGCTATGGGTTTTCTCTCTGTTTGCCTTTCCTCCCCATAACAATAACCCCCTCTGCCCGGGCGCGCAGCGGATCGCCTCTCCAACAAAGAAATAAAAAGAGGATGCGGCCAAAGAATTCATTTTTTTCCCCCCCCCCCAGAGCACACGCGTGGGGGGGAAAAATTTTTCAAAATTTTTCTAAACCTAATTTTCTATAAAACACCTCATCCACAAGCCCTCTTTTATTATTTTTTTCCCAAGAATTTTTCATTGTATTTTCTCTTCTACCCTCTACTTTTTTCCCGTTTTTGTAACAATAGAGAGACAAAAAGACCCCTCCAAAGCTTTTTTGAAAAACTCTCCCTTTCTATTAACCAGGTTTTTTGATCTCCTTTTTTATTCTTTGTTACTAATACATCTTAGCTTTTGGTTTAACCAACAAAAATTGGGGGTCCTCTGCACTATCTACACGCGCTAGTCCCCTTGCTCCCTCGGTGGTTTTTGCGGACTCTTTGGCCTGCGCCTTCTCCCCCTATGGTAAAAATTAAAAAATTTTCGGGCTGTCTCCACTCACACAACACTCCAAGGGCACTTTAATTTTTTTTTTATTGACTCTTGCTGTTTCTCTTTTCTCTTTTCCTTTTTCCTCATCCTCCCCTCTCATTCCCTTTGGAAGCTTGGGTGCAATAAGAGTAGGGCGCCGTATCGCTCCGGGCCCTTTTCCATTTTTTTTTTTTTTCTGCGGCCCTCGTGGCAGTAAATAAAACCTCTCTTTTTGCGCTGGCCTCCTCCAAAGATACATGTTTTTCCATTTTCCTTCCTATAAAAAACAAGCGGGCTGGCAATTCGGTTTTTATGGTGCGGATTCTTTTCCTGCACTACCAACTAACAAAAATTATCCTCCTTTCTCTTCCCTCGTTCTCCTTTCTCCTCCCCAGCCTATTATAACAATCTTTTTTTCCAAAAAAGACCGCCCCGGTACAACCCTCCCACGTTGGCGGCTCCCTCTTTTTTTCGGCTTTCTCCTCCCTCCCCTTCTTTCTTTATTCCAGGGGCCGTGCATCTCGTCAGCCCTCCCCTCATCCGATCTCGCCCTGCGTTGGCAGATGCGCGCCTGCCCGAGGGAGATTGCTGTCGCACTTCGACATAGGGGGAGAGGGCGGGGAATTGTCTAGTTTACCGGGCGATCAAAGCATTTTTTCGCGGCAGGCTCTCGTGTGTTAGGACTCACGGCGACGGCCTCGGGCACGTTTGTCGGCCCCAGAGTCCGTGTGCCCCCCTGCCGCCCGGCGCCGGGACGGGAACGTCTGAGAGCTGCCTCGCGAGGGCCGGCTGCACGTCGGTGGCCTATGGTTTAAACGGCCCGGCCACGATAGACGCGAAAAAAAACCGAACCGGGGGGCGAGGCACACAGGCACGCGGGGCGCGGGGGCGCAGACCCCACGGGGTCTTTTTCCTTTAAAAAAGCGTGCCGAGCGGGCCGGTCATAAGTTCACACTCTAACGCGGCCTTCGCACCTCGCGCCTGCTTTCTCCACGTGTGGGGGCACGGGGCTGCCGTGCGAGCCGTAGCGCCCTTTCTTCCGCTCAAGTCTGCGCGCAGGTCCCTCTGGCCCGACCGCCTCCCGGCAACCGGGGGCGACTTGGAAACGAAAAAAGAAAACAAACACAAAGTTTTAGTTACACACGGGTAAACAATAAAAATACAACAGGATTGTAATCAGTACTGCGGGGAACACCAGTCGCCGCACCCGGACGCAGGTCCGTCCAGCTCCGACCCCCTCTTCTCTTCTCGAGGGGACACCACGTGGTTCGGACAATTTATGACGGTGGCGGTGGGGGAGACTTGCCGCGCCACGCGCTCGACCACCCGCACCGCCGACCGACCGAGCGCGCCCCCCCGACGCCCCCCCGAGGGCCCGCCCCTCGCCCGACGTTGCCGGGCGCCTTCGCGGCAGGCCGGCAGCGCCGAGCACCGACGCCCCGCCCGCCCGCCACGGGGCCCCCCGGCGGGGCGGGCCAGGGTTTTCGCTCAGTATTTCTCTTTTCCCCAGCCGCCCACGCACGGGCGGGGCCCCTGTTTTTCCCCCCGAGGGCCGCGCGGCGCCCGCACCCCGCCCCCTGGGCCGCGGCAACCGCGCCCCGACGAGGCGAGGAAGGCGGCGTGGGTGCCCGGACAGCGGCGGCCGCCCCCGCCGTTCCGAGGACAGATCAAATCCTTGCGGCACGGTCGTGTTCTGTTTCACCCTTTCTGTTTTCCAAACAACCCCACAAACTCCCATACACCAAGCACACAAAGCGGACGCACACAATAACCACAGAACATACAACGCAACCGGAGATTCTTCCCATATTTTGTAGGGCCCTTAGAAAACCAACAAGCAACACAAGAAGAGCAGCCCCAACACCCAGCGACCGAGGCCGCCCAGGAGAGCAGACCGAGGAAGAGGGAGATGGGAGAGGGGAGAGGCCATGGAGGGAGCGGGAGGGGTGGGAGGGGGAGGTGTGAGAGAGAGTCTTCGGTTAGTTTTGAGGGAGGGAATGTGCGCGGGCGGACAGATGGGGAGTTGATGTTTAGATGGTTGGTGATGGGAAGCGATTGCAGGGCGGGAGATGGAGAGAGAGATGTGTGTGATATGTGGATTTTTTCCGAAGATGGCGGTTTTGTGTTTATCGGCGAATGATCGGAGGGCGGGAGAGAGGGGAGCGGAGAGGGCAGGGGGAGAGAGGAGAGGGAAGAGGAGAGGGCGGGAGAGGAGAGGGAGAGCGGGGAGAGGGAGATGGAGAGGGAGAGGGCGGTGAGGGAGAGGCGAGAGGAGAGGGAGAGGGCGGAGAGGGGAGGGCTGGATGAGGGAGAGGAGAGGCGGAGCGAGAGGGAAGGGGAGAGGAGAAATAGGGCGGGAGAGGGAGAGGGAGGATATGCAGAGCGAGAGAAGCGAAAAAAGAAGGAGAGAGATGTGATGAGTGAAGAATCGGAAAGGGAGGGCGGGAATGGGGGGAGAACCGAAAGAAGGAAGGGAGAGGGCGGCTGGAGAGGGAGAGGAAGAGAGGGAAGAGGCGGAGAGGATGGGAGGGAGAGGGCAGAGAGGCAAAGCAAAAGGAGGGAGAGGAAAGGGAAGAGGAATTTTGAGGGGGCGGGGAAACGATGAGGTTAGAGGAGGAAATTTTCCCTTGCCCTTGAGGGCGGGAGAGGGCTATATTTCTTGAGTGTATGGGTTTACTAAATTGGAGATGATGTTTTATTGTGGAGGGGGCCGGACGGGGAAAGAAGAGGAGAGGGGGTGAGCGTTAATTTAAGGGTTTTACCGAGAGGGAGAGGAGAGGGAACGGACGAGGCGGGAGAGGGCGGAGGACGAGGAGAGGGAGTGAGCGGGAGATGGGAGAGGGAGAGCCGGCGAGAGGGAGAGGGAGGGGAGAGGGCGAGAGAGGGAGGGCGGAAGAGGAGAGGCGGAAAGAGGAGAGGGCGGCAATAAGAGGAGAGGCAGGAGGGAATGAGGCGGAAGAGGGAGAGGCGGAAGAGAGAGGGGGAAAGAGGAGTAGGAGGGCGGCAGGGGAGTGAGGGTCGGGAAGAGGGAGAGGCGGAAGAGGGAGAGGTGCGAAGAGCGAGGCGAGAGGGAAAGGAAGAGGGGGCGCGGGTTTGTTCTTTAAAAGGTCTTCAAGTTAACAAAATTAAAATTCTTTTCGTAAGATCCTTTGGGGCCAAGGACAAGGGGGTCCATTTGTCCCGAGGCCCCCCAGAAAACGGCTGGGTTCCGCTTGAATATTCAAGAGAAGAAGAAGAAATAGAAAAGAAAAAAAACCTCGTGGTTTTGATGGTTTTTTTTGGCGTGGAGGGAACAACAACTTTTTCGCGGGAAGTTTTACCCCAAAGAAAACTGGGTGCCTTAAAAAAAAAGAGAGTTGCCGGGCCAATTTGGAGGGCGGGAGAGGGGTGAGGCGGGTTAGAATATATGAGTGTGGGGTGAAATAGAGGAAAAGGGGGGAAGAGGGAGAGGAAGGACGAGGAAGAGGAAGAGGCAAAATAGGGAGAGGGATATGTGGTTGATAATTTGGCGGGGCGAGGTTTTTTAGTATTAAAATTAGTAGTTCGCCAGCGAGAACAACAGGACAGAAACTCTGAGGTGACGAGGGCGGAAGAGGAGAGCGAGAGGCGATTGGTTGATTTGTAGTGGCTCTGTTAAGATGTGAGAAGACGGGCGTTTTTGAAGTATGTGTGAGTTTGGTCGTTGATTCGAGAGGGGGAGAGGCGGTAAGAGGGAGAGCGGGAGGAGCGGGAAGAGGAGAGGGCGGAAGAAGGGAGAGGCGGGAGGGCAGAGGAGAGGGCGGGAGAGGGAGAGGGCGGCGTAAGAGGGAGAGGCGAGAGAAGAGGGCAGAGGGGCGCGGGATAAGGAGGAAGAGGCGAGACGAAAGAGGATAAAGAGAGTCGCGGAAAACGAGGAAACAAGAAGGACGGGAAATAAGAGGTAAGAAAAAGAGGACGGGAAAAAAATTTAGCAAGAGGGATGAGAGGCGGGGGGGAGCAGACAGGAGATTTGGAAAAGCGATATGTCGTTTTGTAGAAGATGAGACACGGGGGAGAAAAAAGAAGCCGATTGCGTTTTGTTAGGGCGTATGAAGAAGGCGTCCGCGGCCCCGAATGGTTGCGGAGGGGGGGCGGAGGAGTGGGGGATAGGGGAGGAGAGGGCGAGGGCGACGCGGGCACAAAGAGCCCGAGGATGAGTGTTTATATAGGATTTTATGGTGGGTGGGGTACTTTAGGGGGGGCTTTTCCCCAAAGGTTTTTTGAGGTCCGGCGGTTTTTCTTTTCGCGGCAAGTTTCATTTGGGTTTTTTTCGGCCAGAATTGTCCAAGGGGGGAGAAAAATGTGTGTAAGCATGGTTCGTTATGATTGGTGGTGATGTGAAGGCGGACCCTAACCCGACAAAAGGAACGAAGAGGAGAGGACGGAAAAAAAACCCCCGCGAAGAGAGAAGAGGGAGAGGAGAGAAGGGCGGGATCAGAGTAGGACTCTGAGAGGCGGCGTAAATTATAAGAGTGATTTTTGAGTGGTGCGGTAAGAGGTGAGGGCGTTACATGAGGGAGAGCGGCGGAAGAGGAGACGGGCGAAGAGGGACGAGGGCGGAAAAGGGAGAGGGCGGGAGAGGAGGTAGAGCGGAAGAGGGAGAGGGCGGAAGAGGGAGAGGGCGGAAGAGGGAGAGGGCGTGGAAAAGAGGGAAGAGGGCGGTAAGAGGAGAGGGCGGAAGAGGAGAGGGCGGAAGAGGAGAGGGCGGAAGCAGGAGAGGGCGGAAGAGGGACGAGGGCGGCGGTACATTTGTATGTTGGATTTTGGGACGAGAACGAGGCGACATGATTGGTGCTCTTGGCTAATGTAGGGACGTGTTAGTCGCAGGGATGAGGAGAAAAGAGGGGCGGAGAAGAAGGAAAAAAGAAGAGCGGAAAAAAAGGGGGAGGAGGTAGAGGGCGGGAGAGGGGAGGGCGGGGAGAGGGTATGAGAAGGGGGAGGGGAGGGAGAGAGAGGCGGGAGAGGGAGAGGAGGGAGGGGAATGGGCGGGTGAGAGGGAGAGGGGAAGACGGGAGAGGGCGGAAGAGGGAGGAGAGGGCGGCAAGAGGAGGGGGGCCGAAAAAAAGGCCCCCGAGCGACTCTGATATTCCAGGGGAGACGGCGAGGTGTATTGTTTAGGAGAGGGCGGTTTAGGATATATGG
>NW_020870686.1:0-7500 GCF_003789085.1 Penaeus vannamei
TATATATATATTACGGTAAGTAATGATCAATTCATTTCATAGGTCTATTAAACGGCCTCATTTGCTATCATTATTTCAGGCAAAACAGTGTATGGAATGGCACTTTGATGAAAACTGAAAACACTTTCTTTTTGGCAAATCCTGTGCAAATAGAAAATAAAGGAGTACACGATGAGATATCACACGAAACCATCGAAAAAATAACCCATGATTCAACCCCATACAGCAGTGATGGCTCAGGCTGCCGTCTTATATAAACTTTTCCACTCTTACTCTGGCGTTGATACTCTTATCGCACAAAACACCAGACACCCTTTTCAAATTTCTCTTACCAGTCTTTCTCGATGAGTTATTTCTAGATCTTAATTCACTCACCACAATGATACTTTGGATCCTGGTTATTTTGAAGCATGTATAAGCTGCATACTACACTCGAGCCGAAGGTAAACAAACTTTCATTTTAATTACTGTTCGAACGGTTTACTCAAACGCTTCGAATCCAGTAAACAAAGAAACATAAAACTTACTTTGGTTGAGTAGATATAATGCTGCTTAAAAAATGCATATTACAGAAGGAAATCGCCAATGAACATATTTTCTATATCATCAGCTGTTATATGATAAAAAAAAAAAAAAATGATACGATTTAAAAAATCATGAAAGTATTAATACGTAACAAAATTAGGGTAAAAACTCACTCTCAAACATTTTCTCAAGGACAGAGAAAAATACAGGAAAATGATTCTTGGATTGAATTGGCTCCAAACAATTTCTCTCTACTTATTTATGGGTAGTTTGTATAAAATAATAATTAAAGGAAGATTCCGTTGTGCAGTTCGAATCTTCTTTACCCGTCATTGCGTTTTTATGGAGCAGTTTTGTTAGCCCAGCTATAGACCATTTAGGAATGAACACATTTTCTTCATTATCGTTATCATTAGTATTACCATCATGAATATATTATTATTTTTACCGACCACATATATGATATGTCCTTATTTATAATCATACGGAAAAAATGCGAGTCTCGAAGGAGAACAAAAACTCACCATGTCTTTAAAGCCTTAGGATGCTAGCACTTTTATCCTATAAAACTGTGTAAAGAAAACAAAAATGACAAGTTCTGCAGACTGTCGAAGGGAGTTCAGCGAAATTCGCCCAGACTCAGTTTACGGCCCAATCGATCGTCGAGGATATTGTCTGCTATAATTGCTGAATTTTACCTGTACGTGAGTGAGAGGAATGAAGGGGAGAGAAGAGAAAGAGGGAGAGGGAGAAGAGGAGGAAGGAAGAGGGAGAGGAGAGAGAGAGAGAGAGAGAGAGAGAGAGAGAGAGGAGAGAGAGAGAGAGAGAGAGAGAGAGAGAGAGAGAGAGAGAGAGAGAGGAGAAAGAAAGGAGGAGGGAGGAAGAGAGAGAGAAAGGAGGAGGGAGAAGAGAGAGAGAGGGAAGAGGAGGGATAGGAAGAGAGAGAGAGGAGGGAGAGAAGAGAGAGGAAAGAGGAGGGAGGAGAAGAAGAGAGAGAGGGGGGGGAGGGGGAGAGAAGAGACAGAGAGAAAGACAGAGAGAGAAGGGAGGAGGCGGAGAGCGAGACAGAGAGAGTGAGTCATATTTTTTTTATCCTGCTATCGATCTATGCAGGATATTCTTAAAAGTGAGGGCAAATTTTACCCAAGAAAGTGGATTTGATTTCATAAAGGTATCCCTAACTACTGCAGCAACTATTGTGGAAATCAACGAAAACATATGAACTGAAATAAGAAATAACACTTGTATTCACTGATTTTAGAGCGTAGCAAGTGTTTCGAAAACAGTTAACGAGAATAGCGAAAAAATGAGATTATGTCCAAAAGCTTGCCCAAGAAACGTGTAATGACAAATATTTAACTTGTTATCAGGTGATATATACAAGTGTGAAAATACTTCACAACAAAGAAAAGGTTATATATGTATGAAGAAAGTATATCATATAACTGGTAACAGTAAAAATACAAAGAGACTGGACTTATTTTACCACTGTTAGTGCTGAACGGGGATAAAGTGAACGTTAGATGAAATTTGTTGTTTGTTGTTTTGTGTTAACCCTGCGATTTAGGAAAAAAAAAAAGTAAAATGGTATTCACTATTCATACAATTAACAACGACATATGATAAAAAGGAGTGTGCTTTTGAACTTTTCTCCAAGTTAAAAATAAATTTACATTCACCAACTTTTCTCTCATTTTCCATGATTTACGCACATAACGCGAATCGATGCTACGGTTAAGATCACACGGAACACCTCTCCTGCCGGCGGCCATCGTTGCCGATTCAGCTGCCGATGGAAGCCTGAAACTAACCTAATTTGTGACTTGATTCTAGTTGCAGTTGATAAAGGATGGACGTCATTCCAGCTCTGATTCAGCACCACTTTTGCCCTTTTATTTGTACCATGAGCAAGAAGCTATATTTCGATTTTATTAGCCATTGAAAGTCTAGCTTTAGTTCTTGGTAAAAAAAAAAAAAAAAAAAAAAAAAGATGTGAAGATAACGATCAACAGATATCAGCTGATATGTGTGGATAAATCATGCAAATGGAATGAATTTTGTGTACGACTTAGTGCTATCTACACTTAGTAATGATTAAAAAATCCCAGGAAATTATAGCTGGATAAAACCATAAGACTACGACACGCCGCCTTAGGTATCAAAGTCCTGACAAACCCGATCATATCAATGAACAAGGAGTTGCAACATGTCGAAAGGAAGACAATCGAGTACTAAATTCTGTCAATATCAAAACTGAGCAGACAAACCCTATGGATTTCCGCGTTAACGACGACTCCAGTTGACGACTAATCAATCATTCGCGGTAGTGGTTGTGTCCATGATGAGTCACTCTGATTAGTCAGATGGCTGGTTCACCGAGAGGAGTTTTCCCTGAAAGTAATTCCAAGTGCAGCTAGAGAAACTAAGTGTGTCAGAGGTGTGAGCTAACATCTTCCTATGTAAAGAATTCAGACCAAAGCATCCGAAAACATGTCTCTGGATGACACTTCAGTACGATTACACCTTTGTCGATCGCCTTATCTCGACTATCACACCTTCCCCATATATTTACTGCTTTCTCTCATTTGATAAATCGTCTTTTTTGTAGAGATAGTGGCCTAGATCTACAAAGTGTTAAGAATCGAACTTCCCTTTCAAAAACACGTAGCCAATATCTAGAAATAACGGAAACAGACCAATGGCGCCAAGGAAATGCATTCAATAACCGAACCACAGCCGATTCCCCCCCCCCCCCCCAAAGAAAAATATTACCTTCGTAGGGATTTTCTAAATATCAAGACGCAACGAACTTTATTCAAATTAATTTCAATATATCAAAATATGGCACACGAGTTCCATTCAAAGAACAGAGAACATAAATATATTGTAATATATTTATGTATATATCTATTGTATATACTTATGTATATATCTATTGTATATATTTATGTATATATCTATTGTATATATTTATGTATATATCTATGTATATTTATGTATATATCTATTGTATATATTTATGTATATCTATTGTATATATTTATGTATATATCTATTGTATATATTTTTTATATATCTATTTATATATTTATGTATATATCTATTGTATATATTTATGTATATATCTATTGTATATATTTATGTATATATCTATTGTATATATTTATGTATATATCTATTGTATATATTATGTATATATCTATTGTATATATCTATGTATATATCTATTGTATATTTTTGTATATATCTATTGTATATATTTTTGTATATAACAAAGAACATAAATACATTGCATATATTTATTGTATATATTTACTGTATATAACAAAGACATAAATATATTGTATATATTATTGTATATATTTACTGTATATAACAAGGAACATATATATATATTATTCATCGGATATAAGTAAGACGCATCCGCATAAATAACCTCGGTCTGCAATGGCCGCGTGGACAAGCTTCGTCACATATGAAATGCTAGCGTCTTGGCGTCCCTTTGAAGTCTGTTCCCTGAAACGTCTGTATTAAATCAATTTATTTACCCACGTGTAAATAAAAGCTAATTGCTTCAGATCAATTGGAAGGTATTTTTATACTGTTCTTGGGTAATTCTGTAGTTTACTTGCAATGTATATTGTATTTGTGAGAGAAAAAATATATAATAATGTATCGTGGCTGGTATTTCTAGTGAGTTCAAACCGCACGTCTCAGTCTTGTCAAACTTAAAGCCAGATTAGTTAAAGACGCTCTCAGTCTCTCTCTGTCTCTGTCTGTCTGTCTGCCTATCTGTATCTCTCTCTCTCTCTCTCTCTCTCTCTCTCTCTCTCTCTCTCTCTCTCTCTCTCTCTCTCCTCTCTCTCTCTCTCTCTCTCTCTCTCTCTCTCTATCTATCTCTCTTCTCTCTCCACATACAGACGCACATATAATTGTGTATATATGTGTGTGGTGTATGTGTGTGTGTGTGTTCTCTCTCGTTCTCTCTCTTCATCATTGTTTATTGAAACTGAATAATCAACATGTTTCACTGTCACGGACCTCTGTAATTTTCGCCGAACGAAAAGCAGTTTAAAAACATTACCTATTGCATCAAAACACTGGAATTTGAATAAGTGATTGGCAATAAACTTTAGCATCGGATTCCTTACATCGAACAAAACAAACAAACAGTCTAAAAGCAAATCTCTTCCGGACACGATGGGAATCTTGCCTTAGGAAAAGGATAAAGACCAGATATCGAATCAGCTGTAATATCTGATTAGATTGCCCTCGCATACCACTTGCTCTTTGTCCGACGAAAAGCCTTTACTCGCGCTCACCTGCTGCAAAAACATGAGAAATTACCTCTATCACGTGCACATATACGCACGAACACGTAGACACACCCGAGTGTGTGTATGTGATATACATATGTATGTGTGTGTATGTATATATATATATATGTATATATATATGTATATATATAAGTATATATATATGTATATATATGTATATATATATATATATGTATGTATGTATGTATGTATATGCATGTATGTGTGTGTTTGTGTGTGTACATATAAATAAATATTTTTGTAAATATATATATTTCGTATGTTTGTGTATCACACACACACACACACACACCCACACACACACACACACACACACACACACACACACACACACACACACACACATATATATATATATATATATAGATAGATAGATAGATAGATTAGATATAGATATAGATACATATACATACTCACGCACACGCATATATGTGCATACATATCCCACCCACCAGCAAGGATGATGAAATTCTAAACTATTGTGGTAATTAAGACAACGTAACTTGTGTAATTAAGATCGAAGTCATAGATGAGATATGAAGTTATAGCAGTGCGAGTGTACTTTACCTGGTACAAGAAAATTTATATATAATGGTAATGATAAATAAAGATAAAAAGTACACTGTACATGCTAACCGTAATACACCTGCCTCATGACATTGCAAGATTTACTACATTCTGATGTTGTAACTTGGTTGAAGTAAAGTATCTTTATATCTTTATATAAAGATAAAAATAAATATGAATATAAATATATATTATATATAATATATAATATTATATATATATATATATATCTTTATGTATCTTTGTATCTTTATACTTCTGTCTAAAAATTGTTATTAAGTACACATTGGTGTAAAGAACAAATATGACTGACTCAGATAAGGCAAGTACTAAATGTGACACAAGGCTGATATCAATAAACTTTGTGCATTTTTTCTCGAACTTTCACTTAAAATGAATAAATTTTAAGAGAAATAATTCGCTGATAAACTTATAAAAGTATCATGGGTTTGACGAAAATTCCCAAAAATATAATAGTACGTATCTCTCATCCTGCATAGTGGATGGCAAATGTTCTCGGAAACGGCAGGAAGTTCCCGCCCTTTCCTGCCCGTAAATGGTAAATTACTCGGGGGAAAAATAAATATTGCACATATAACCTAGGGCGATGGTATGTTTACAGTCATCGGAACCTCTTTTTTTTTATTCGATGTTCCTGTTATTTCAATAATGCACATTCGTATACGCACAGATACAGGTATAGAAAGACACACAAACACACACACGCACACGCACACGCACACGCACACGCACACGCACACGCACACGCACACGCACACACACCACACACACACACCACACACACACACGCACACACAAACACACACACAAACACACACACACACACACACACACACACACACACACACAACCACACACACACACACACACACACAAACACACACACACACACACACACACACAATACACACATACACACACACAAAGGAAACATGTCCGCTATCACGAATTGAGTAACTTTCATCACACCTGATTATACAAGGCACGGCGAAAAATCGAGAACCTTTCACCTTATTGTAGACATTTTATATTACTTACATTCCTATTTTATTTGTATAATGTCAAGAGGTATATAAGTTCTGTTTATCAAAATTATCATCAGCCTAGCGATATCTCCCTACACACTCGTTTTGTTGGAAGGATTTTCTGATACACAAATCAGTTACAATTAATTCGCTGCTTGAGCATGATGCATCGCTCTCGGAATTTAAAAAATAACGTCAATGAACGAGGTCAAAGTCTACTCAATTAGCCACGGCCTTAAATATTACCAAAGCTCCATCGCCCCAGTGAAAAATACTGAATCTCATTTATAAAATAACAAACTGAGATAAAACAATTCTGTAGTATATAAGAAAAACCGAATGACCTCTGTCTTGTCCTAGACGAGGTCAGTTGAATTTTATGTTCCTCGATGGATGAACATTGATGAAAAATGCATATTGAGAGCGAGGTCGTCTTGCTCGTAAATTCCCTTATTCATAAAGAGAACCGATACATGCATAGAAGAGACTTGCTTTGAATTGTAGAAGATAAAAAGAGACGCATCAATTGTTGCCAATCTCAGGTTCATTAATTGTAAGTTTATGTCAAAGGAAATCATAAATTAAATTAATGACAAAACAACAGTAGCATATTAAAATGGCAGAAAATCGTACTGTACGCAAAATATAGCTATGCTTACTTATTTTGTTAACTGGTTAAAGTTTAGCAAGATCTTTTATGGGTGGTCTGTGGGACAGACCATCTTTCAGCTGTTAAAGACTGAACTTGATTACGAATAGCATTTGATTCAGATAATTGTTTAATTATCTTTTAAACACTTCCACAGAGCTCCGGATTGTGATATTAATTATTTTTTTAACAGAAACTATTGTGTTTCTTATGCCTTTTGGCACGCTATTAATAAAAAACTTTGGTAATAAATTTGTCTAAACCCGGTAAAATGTTCTGTGTAAGTTTTGCTTGCTTTTTTATAATTTTAAAAGTTTCAAAATATCTTTAATAGTTGTAAATCATATGCGATAATTATATCAAAATTAGTACGAAG
>NW_020870686.1:12500-26914 GCF_003789085.1 Penaeus vannamei
TATCTACTGATGCCATACAAGAAAAAGTAACTGTGGGAAAACAACATAAATACATTTAATTTATTGAAATCTAAATAGATATATTAACCTTAAAAAAGATTTTTTTTTCCTATATAGCATATGACTGAAGCACATTGGGACACTAAGCTTATGATGGGGGGGCATTACCATTTGCAGGTTGTGGCTGTAAAGACTAAAGATAAAGGGTTTCAAAAAATCTACACATGAAGTTCAAAGAATCCTTATTTTAAGGTACACAGACACATTAAATATTCTATATTCCATACATAAATAACTATTTGACTGGAATGACTTAGGTTGGCAACCAGGTCGACATCCATTCATTGTCCAAAGTCGTTCACAGTGGAAGACCAGCAGCAGAGCAGTCTTACAGCCATTCACTTTCTTGACCTTTTGCCTTTGATGTTTTGTGTTAGTTCTGAATATTGTTTTGATGTATCATATGGATACACATATGCAGGTACAATGCCTGCACAAGCACAATTCATCAGGTATTGTTTCTAATGTCTTTCACAGGTACATAAGGCAAGGTAACAACAACAATATGAGCACCTTCCTCTGGTAGTGGTAAGAAAGTCCAAATCGCAGGTAATCTAAGCACCAACAAGATGCTGCACTCGTTTCCATGAAGTAATGAAGACTTGGCAAACACAGTCTGGAGATGTTTTCCTAATCTCTTGAACATATATAAATAAATACTGTTCACATGTATAGTTTCCACTGATATACATTCATAATGCAAATATATATAATATGTAAACATATATATGTATAAATTGTGTATGATAAATATATATGTAAATATATAAATATATATATATGAATATATATTTAACACGCACACACACAAAACACGCCACACACACACACACACACACACACACACACACACACACACACACACACACACACACACACACACACACACACACACACACACACCCACACACACACTCACACACACACTCACACACATACTCGCACTCGCGCACACACTCGCACACACACATCGCACACACTCACACACGCGCGCACACACTCACACTCACACACACTACACAGATAATATATAATTTATGTATCCACTCAGACTTTTCTTTGAAAAGGTTTTCTTCTCATTATGATTATAGCTGATGATTCAAGTGGGTTTGGGGAAATCAACATGTGTGATGAGATCATCCAGTCTGACTGATGCCAACTTCACTGGAAGGTGGGTTTCATGCTCCAAGGTTGTGTTAAGCTTGGATCATACGGTTGTCTCCAAATCCTCATGCACCATTGTCTGAAACTGCTCCTGCCTGCAAGAGAATGATTATCAAGTTAGAAGCCTCTTCGAGGAAGTGATTTATAGTCTTTGACATTAATAAGACACTATCTTATACTTGAAGCAGGAACAAAAGCAGCACATGAATGTACAATTGCAATGATGAATGCATGTGCATAATTCAAAAAAAAAAATTAAAGAATGCATATCATGACATAAGCAGTAAAGCCCATTTCTATAACTGAAAGCAATATCTTTTTCACACATTATAAAGTATATTCTAATATTGAACAGTTTCTAACTAAGAAAAAAGTCATGCATGGGAATAAATGAGTCTTCCAAATAAATGTAAGCTTGTTGTTTGTATCTTTACTGAAATCCATGCTTGGATAAAGGTTAAGAAGAAGGTGAACTCTGTCGTTTTCAAGTTCTGAGATGATAATCCTGATTTGAACATCTCTATGGGATTTAAATGGATGTAAAAAAACTCTAAATCTACTAAAATCTCTACTATGTAGGGTGATTTCAAGTGGTATGGGTGTAAGAAATACCAAAGTCTATAGGAAATCAAGAATCGGGTATATGTCTAAAATGCTTCAAGGGAAAAAGGGCAACTTTAGTGTTGTTCATACGTACAGAACAGAGCCAGAGCAGAATCCTTGGCATAGAGCGTGCAAGAAACAGCGAGGTGATGTGTAATCCACTCTGTTGACACACTACCTACACAATACACTCTATGTTTTGGACAGGCCTTTCAATCTAAGGCAAATTAATTAACTACAAATGTTAAAGATTTTTTGGCTGCAGAAGCTCTGATGAGTCTCAATGATTCCCATCCAAAACACTGTCTTACAAGAATAATAAAGTCTGCCATGACAAGTTAATTTTAATTATCAATATTACATATAGTAAATATGTCCATAAATATATAAAGGTAAATGTAAATATCTGCCTAGTTCAATACGTTATTACCTATGGATTCTGAATCATCTACCGTACTCTAAAATGACAACTGCGTAACTTCAAAAATGACGTTATCACTCTCTCAATCACCTGTCATGGCACAGTGATCCATCATTATGTAGCCTTTTATATCTAGGAGGCTACTTTGATAGGATAAAAATTGTAGTTTTTCATCATTGGCAGGTACAAGAAAGTCCGTTTACTAATGCCACAATGACTATAGAATTACAAACATATTAATATGTACTTTTTATAAACAATTTTAAAAATTGGGTGGATGTGCATATAAAACTTTTTACTTAATACTACAGTAAATACTGCTAAATTAAGTAGCTTACGTGTGAACTAAATTGGCAAAGAAGCAGTGCAACTTGTGATTCATCGACAATATACCTAAGATTTGTATCTACAATCTTCCATATACAACAACCTGGGACCTGATAAAACAGGTGCCACCCACCGTTACTATTTATCTTTTATTATTATCTTTTTTTTGTGTTGGTAGATTAGTCAACGTAATTGAGTTTATTATTGTTGGGTTGAGAGAATTTCTCTTGGCCTGAAAAACAATAAAACAATGGAATCCACAGGAAATATATGAAAAAAATATTAAGAATACATAATGATATATTTTTTCATGTGTCTAATAAATAAAGCATGTCTTAGGCTACTATCTACAATCTCTTTCAGAATAAAAAATTTTAAATACACAAATAATATTGAGAAGTATTCTTCCCTTGCGTCATCACCTATATATTTCCTATTGCATAACACCCAAAATCTATAATAATTATTACACATCTAACAAAATGGATAAAATTCAAGAATCTGAAAGAGCCTTGTCATATGAAGGCTCATCACCCTGGTATTTGTCAAGAGTATTATTTAATTCATAATCTTATGTTAGTTGCATTTATCAAAAGGCTAAGTTGGCATTCCAAGAGTGCGCAGGCAGGGTTATGAAACAAGCATGCACATCTGTTTCCATGGGTTGTTAACTGAACCTGCAATAGGGAAGTACCTAAATGATCCAAAAATTTTTTTTGCTTTCTTGTCATAATTTTTTTTTTTCCATATTCTGAGGTCTGACTATGGTTTCCATAAGTAACAGAAGCTTAAGGGAAGGGAGGGGGCACTTATGGAAACAACACTTAATGTTTGCCTACAAACAGTGTCATAAACTTAGAAAGGCCTCTTGTCCTTAACAAAATGTATCCATAACTCGTGGGGCTGAGGTTACCCTCTTCACGAGGACGGTGCACACAACTCTGTGAGCAGCATGAGCTTTCTTTTATACAACTAAATGGCATCCCAGCCTTGATAAAAAAGCTCACCATATATTTCTGAGGTCAAAAAGAAATACCTCACGCATTACAACAAAACAACTGTGTACTATATGAGCCTCTCTACTCGAAGTTTTTAGCGAGTGCGTGGTGACGTGCACCCCTGAGTGAGTGGGAATAGGATGCGTGACATGGAAGGGATGACCGATCCTCTTCCTCAGGCATGGATGCTCCGAGACCCATGAGCTGGCACTTACTCTCCAGATATGCAGCCAGTTCTTGGTCATCAGCTCGCTGGCCAGAGCACGAGGTGTGTTGCCCTGGAGGTCCCGGATAGTTAGGGAAGCCCCAGCAGCAACGAGCATGCAACATACTGTCCGTCTCCTGTTGGAGGCTGCCTGGTGCAGTGCTGTCTGGCCTCTGAAATGTTCACCCTCGGTTTACTTAACTATTTACTAATAACTTTAATAAGATGCAATCATGCATACGTCCTACAAAAAATGTCTTGGTAAGTTATAAATATCTGCATGCTTCATCAAAATCATCTCCATTTAGGCCCAACAGTCAATGACTTAGAATCAAACCTAAATCTATTTATAACTTGAATAAAATTGTGATAAACAAACATACTTTTCTGTGTCCACCATATCAAGGATAGAAGGCGGGGCTGATGCAATCAAATAGCGCACAATGTCTTTGTGTCCATGACGAGCGCCAAAGTGAAGTGCTGTCTGGCCATGTGCATCAATTGATAGCAGTGAGAAACCTTGCGAATGAAGATCCTTCAACTGAAATACAAAGAAGAAGTTTAGCAACTATAAATTAATCTGATATACATATTTCAGCACCAGCTCTTTATCGGGCATCCTTATTTAGCATTGATGTGCTGTTATACAAATCATAAAGCATTCTAAGTATATGATTGTCTTTGGCAAACAGGTTGGCAATCACAAGAATCATTACAATATAACTGACTGGTGATGTAAAAGCTGAAATAAATATCATCTCATCAAATCAGTGATATTAATTATGGATCATCTATTAAAAGACTGAACTACACACCATCTTCAGGTCTCCTTGCTTGGCTGCCTTTATGATTCCATCAGAGTTCTTCTCAAGCAGGTGGCTGAGGAAGAAGGATGAGTGGGTTAGGATTATGTACCTTATGTGAAAGGTTACTGGTATTTGCACCAAATAAAAATTGTAATTTGATTTACAGTCTCATGATTCAAGACCTGGCAAATTTGAAAAAAGCACTATGATCTGCACTTGAAAATATTATCTATCCACAGGAAATATTTCTTGTAGAGTAGTGTGATACCAGAAAAAGCACTAGGAAGAGTCTTTTGGGTGCGGTGAGTAAGCTAATGAATTAGTGGGAATTAGAATCAGCTAAAAATAATGACATGGCATATGAACACCTTATTAGACTCACTAGCTTCAAATTAGTAACAAATGAATTTATGAGATTGATTCTTATCTGAAAATTGTGTCAGATAAGATTCACTGGTGCATACACAAGTACACACAGGCCCATAGGCAAGCAAGTGCAAACACACACACAACACAGACAACACACGCACACACACGCGCGCACACGCACACACACATTCTTGTAAAGACACAGATATATAACTAACCTCACACATATGCATGCATGAATAAACATAGACAGGTAGAGAAACAAACAAAGAGCCAGACATGCCAATGTGAATGTACGCACACACACACACTCATCCTTATGTGCACACGCATATGCACAAGCAGGCACGCGTGCGCACACAAACACAAACACACACACACTTATATTCAATATAACCCGACATATAATTTATTCTTATGTACACAGAAACATATACGTATCCATTTTTACACATGCATAAATTGAAACATATTAAGCATTAGCAAAACAGACAGCTGTATGCACACATGCACACAATGGCAAATAAAATCACAATGTACATATATAGTCCAAATATTATATATATTTAAAGGTCTGAAATTATTCATAGGGATGATATGTTACTCAATAAATCCAACCATTTTAGTTTTAAGTAATGTTATATACTCTGGTTAGTTTATGCATGTTTGCAAAAGGGAGAATCTATTGCTATATCTCAAGAGACACATGAGTAAAGGCAAGGTTCTTGACAGCCAGCCAGACAGAAACACACAAATGCACACACAAACACACACACACACTCTGTACATACACTTGTATATACAATTCAACCCTAAAACAAATGCTGAGAAGTAAATGCATACACACTATATAAACCTGTAATACCCAGCATGCACTCATATACTCGCATAAAAATCCTAAAGTGTCACGTGCACGCGAAATAGGCAAATGTGTATGAACATGTATATATTTACACTTGCATACAGACATACTATATAACGTGACCAGACCCAGCATTAATGAATTTTTCTAGCCGATTAAGAACTGCTGTAAAATGAAGATGAAGGTGAAAAATGGATGTACAAATTACTCCACTACTAGATATGTACACACAAGACAAAAACAAAAACTTAGAGATGAAGAAATGAGCAAAAAATATGTGTACTAACTACAAACACATATATTCAAAGTAGTGTTAGTTGAAATGTCAAAGAAAAAAGGCCTGAAAAAAGTATCTGGGGAAGAAAAACAAAGAAAAAATGAGAAGAAGAAGAAGTACAAGAACAAAGCAAAATGTGAAGGAACTAGAAGTATAAAGATGATTGCAACAATGAGGACAAAGAAAGAAAAGGTGGAGAATAAGAATAAGAAGGGGAAAATGACGAAGAATAAGAATAAGAAAAAGAAAGAAGACGAAGAACAGGACGAGCACTAGAAGAATCCCCACGAAATAAGACACTACCGAGGGAATATACCTGGGAGGGAAGTATTCTGGTCCAAAGACACGCTCATGCAGGCTGTTTGATCAACATGTTTCATTCACGTCAGATCAAGTCCACAAGATGCCAAAAAGGGAAAGGAAAGATGTCAACAAATGAACTTCTAGAAGTCTAAAAACTCTAAGGACACCTATGATGTCACTTATTGAGATTATTTCATATAAAACATGTCATATATTAGCGAGAATATTTACATATATAGACACACACGCATATATATAGACTATATATATGGAAATAAAGAATCCACCACTTCAAATGACAGTCAAAGGGTTAGATTTATTGAGATTTTTTTTTAAATATACTTTTTTCATTTTCAAAATGCTGTAGAAGCTTTGAGCAACAGCATACAATGCTTGGATAAAAGCTGGGAAGTATTAATGTTAACTTCTGCATGCCCACTTAGTAATATAACAGGTACCTGCTTCCATGTTGTCTTTCCATCTCCGACTATTGCTCTGACAATAAATAATCAAACACATGCAAGAAGCTAAAATATCAATAGATGTGCACACGAGGAAATTGCAGTCACTTGTGTACCGTTTTGTGGATCAAACAGGATACCGTCATATTTTTCAGTTAAAGGGAGTGAAGGTTGGGATCTCTTGTGAGAAGGAAATTGTTAATGCAAAGGGTGACATACACGGGGCATGTGCCGTATAATAGAATGATTATAAGAAAGTATAAAAAAGAAGCAAAATAATAAAACACAAAATAATGTTATCAACATATTACCCGAAAAATATGCACTGAAAAAATCCTTCCTATGAGCATTTTGCTTTTAATGGTAAACTGGGTGACCAGCGTCCACCATGAGGAACACCCGTAACAGGCCTACGGCAGATGGTAGCTGCGAGGGTTCTTTATCAGCAGTTTAGTGTATGGTAACACCTTCGTCAGCACCAATGGAACCAACACCAAGAGCAGCAACAGCAGCAGTCATATCAGCCACAGCAGGAGACTCGCCAGACCTCGTGCCCCCAAGCAGCTAATCTTTCTACATAATACCGGCCACGTGGAGGGAGCTGACGGCTCGTCGCATTCACAAACTACACTAGTCATACATTGTGAAAGCTAAAGTAGTAAGTTTAATTTTCTATTGTTTTCTGCAAATATCTCTACTTGACTGAGTTAAAATAATAATAAAAAGGAACACTGACAGCTTCAGGTCATAAGATTAGTAAGAAAGATCACAACTTTGTACAGAAGTAGAAAACGAGGAGAAATAAGTCAACAGAGTGAACGCTACAGCCCCGCAACCCCCTTGTGTTATCTCCCCTCTGCCTTCGCTCGGCCTGATCTGAGGTACAAAGTGATCCTTGCAGTGAGTGTGACCGTCTGGTGCCTCCACGCGCGCCGGCCGGGTGAGCGGGTTTACCTGATATTATCCCGGGTGTCCGTGGACCCCTGGGCCTCATCCTCCTCGTTGTCGAGGGAGTCGTGGCTGATGGTGAAGGTGGAGGCGGGGGGGTTTCGCTGGTCGAGGTCAGTGCCGCCCACGCCAGAGTCACTGTCGCTTACCATGGCCATCCTCTCGCTATGGTCTAGGTCGTTGTCCACGCTGTGAGACCCAGCCGTTACCAGGAATACCATAGTTACCAGGGTACCAGGATTACCAGGGTACCATTACTAGGGCCTTACATTTACTTGGGCACCAAAGTTACTTTGGAATCACGATTACAGGAAAACTGCCAATAATCTGATGTAATATTTTGGAAATCGGTAATTGAGCTATCATCTTGGAACACTAAAAATAACCAGGAAATAACGGTCTTTGGTGTCAAAGTACCATTAGTTACAAGGAATACCAAAGTATACATAGTACCTATGAAAGTTTAAGGTGTTCATGGTAACCAGGAGTAACCAAGGCCATTTGGATGTGCTCTGTGAGGTTTTATGTTGGAGAAAATCATATCCTAAAGAGGAACGCCAACAGGAACATGAGGAAACGGCTCAAGTTACTAGCAAAAGTGAATGACCACATCTGGCGGGAGAGCCTGAAACCGTGCGCAAGTCAAAAGCATCGGGGTGGAATCCAGATGACAAGGAGAGCAGACTAAGCACAACTTTCTTGAAATCCTTTATGAAGATCTGGGATTCTAAAGGGACTCTAGGATATCTGTTATGACCAAGTTATCTGAAGCTACAGTTACCATGGACACCCGAGTGTATATGTGAAGGACTGTCTGCCTGGTGTTCAGGCTTCTGAAAGATACCATGGGCATATGGCTGTCTAGTTACCAGTCATAACAGCAATGATTTAGTTACTGTGAACATCAAAACACACACAGCTGCTTGGAATACCATGGTATTCACGCTAGAAGAAAGGTGTATATATACACAGTATACCTTGAATGCTCTACGCCATCCATAGCACGAAAATCAGCGAATTGAGTTTAAAGGACTGCAGTTGCCAAGAATACATAAGTATTCGCTTATATAATATTGGCCTGGATGTCCATAATCACCATGAATAAAGAACCTTTTCCGGTGTATTGAATAAAGGTGTTTTTGATCAAGTGAAAGTTATATTGTCCGTGGTTTGTTGAAGAAATTTTGATGAGTGAAAACGGATTTAGAGGAATCCTCCTGATGAGCTAGTAGATGTATCTTTTTGATTTACAATTTTTATAAATTTTTGATAGCAAAACTCCCATCATGGTGTTCTTTATCCTTATGAACTCTACTGAATACCGTCCTGCTATGCTTAACTAAATGTGAAATAACAAAAAAAGAAGATAAAAAGTACAGACAGATTTCATTTATCAATTATCTCTAAAATCTATCACAGAGCGCTTGTGGAGTTCCCATATAATAACTATGCACTACTTTTCCCAAACACGAATTATAAAGTAACCAAAAATTGTAAAAAAAATAATAATCATAAATAAACAAAAATGAAAGAATGTTCACACCCGATATATTACAGTTCTCATGGGGGTGAAATAATGAATTAATCACAAAAAATAAAGCAGATAGTGGACAGCAGTACACAGCTGTAGCCTTGGTAAAGCTTATGCTGCATTTAGCTCATGTGTGTGTGTGTGTGTGTGTGTGTGTGTGTGTGTGTGTGTGTGTGTGTGTGTGGTGTGTGTGTGTGTGTGTGTGTGTGTGTGTGTGTGTGTGTGTGCGTGTATTTGTGTGCGTGTTTCGTGTGCGTGTGTTTTGTGTGCGTGTTCGTGTTTTGTGTATGTGTGGGTGTTTTGCGTGTGTTTTGTGTGAGTGTGTGCGTGTGTTTTCTGTGAGTGTGGGTGTGCGTATTTGCGTGTTTTGTCTATGTGTGCGAGCTTGCGTGTGGTTTGTGTATGTATGTGTTTGTGTGCGTGCTTGTGTGTGTTTTGTGTGAGTAGCATGTGCGTGTCTGCGTGTGTTTTGTGGCGGGTATGTGTGTGCGTGTTGCGTGTGGTTTGTGTATGTGTGTGCGTGTGCGTTTGTGTAGTAGTGTGTATGTTTGCGTGTGTTCTGTGTTGTATGTGTGCGTGTTTTGTGTGAGTGTGTGTGCGTGTGCTTTGTGTAAGTGTGTGCGTTGTGTTGTGTGAGTATGTGTGTGCGTGTTAGCATGAATATGTGTGTGTGTGTGTTACGTGGTGCTTTGTGTATGTGTGTGCGTTGTGTATGTGTGTGCGTGTGCGTTGTGTATGTGTGTGCGTGTGCGTTGTGTATGTGTGTACAACATGTTTGCGTGTGTTCAGTGTTAGTATGTGTGTGCGTGTTTTGTGTGAGTACGTGTGTGCGTGTTTGCGTGTGCGACTCTGTGTGTGCTTGTGTGAGTATGTGTGTGCGTGCTAGCATGAATATGTGTGTGTGTTTATGTGTGCTTTGTGTATGTGTGTGCGTATTTGCGTGTGTTTTGTGTGAGTATGTGTGTGCGTGTTTTGTTCGAGCGTGTACGTGCGTATTTGCGTGTGTTTTGTGTGTGTCATTTGTGTTTCGTGCATGTGTGTGCGTGCTTGAGTGCGTTTCGTGTATGTATGTGCGTGTTTACGTGTTTTGTGCGAGCGTGTGCGTGCGTGTTTCGTGGGCGTGTCAAAGGCGCTTGGCGACCGGGGCTGATCACCACAGGTACAGGGTGTCAAAAAGATACGAGTTGTCGTGGGTTCACCAAACAGGTCTTAAGTGATTGATCTAATCGAAGTTCTGCGGAAGGAAGGTCTCGGATAAAAAATCTCTAGACAAGATAAGATTACCACAAATATAAAAGGAAATCTGGAGAGTAAATGCATCAAAACACAACTGGGGGGTATGGAGTTATCGTTAAAAAAAACAATACTGCAATTACAGATGTACATTCTTCTAAGCCTTGCAGGAGTAAAATCACATTCACTAGAGTACCGTGAAAAAATATATATGTTCTTGGAAATAGAGCATGCAAACTAGTCGATCTAGCAAGCTAAGACTCACCTTGGTTCAACTAAACCGACACAGCGCGGTGGCAAGCAAACCGAGAGGACGAGTTCGTCACCAAGAGGGTTTGGGCGGAACGGCGCCAGTGTGAAAAGGTGGCACTCCCGCGGCCAAGTGCCCCGAGTGCGTCAGGCGGTGTGTCACCTCTTTTTTGGTGAGGGGGGGGGGGGCTTTGATTAGTACGTCTGACACTTACTTTTTGGTGTGCGTGCGGGATAATTCTGTGGGCTCTGATTGGCATTTCGACATGTATCGGGTGTGGACGCCAAGTGTGTGGTGCACGTATGCCTCCAAGCGCGGACACGCGCGCGTTGGACGCACAGGCGCAACGGAGAGTCCAGGAAAGGTCTGGTCATGCTTGTGAGTTTGAGTGTGGAACGTGTATACATACAAAAAAGGACATGTAAGGTTCTACAGGAGATGTGAGTTCTGGTATGTACATGGCCCTCAGCCTGACCCCGGCCGGCGTCACACGGGCCAGGGCCAGGCTCCGGGAGATGCCACAGTCCACTATGGCCGACGTTCCGGGTGTTGCTGGCTGCCTCCCTACGTCCCTCACGCTCAGCCCGGCTGCTCTCTCGCCCTCTCCTCCTCCTCCTCAGCTCCCTCACTCTCACTCAAACCCTCCAAAGCCCTCCCTTCGCTTCCTACCCCCCGCCCTGCAACATCTTCCCAACCCCTCCCCCTGCCCCGCCCACGCCTCCCAGCCGGGCCAGATCGCTCACCTTACGTCCCCTCTGACGCCGCCCACGCAGGTGGGGTCGGTGAGCTCGGGGTCCAACACGTACAGGTCCTCCGTGCAGATGTCGGTGACGTAGTGCAGGTGCTCCTGGGCACGGTCGATGCGGAAGAACCTCTCCGCCGTGCACGCTGGAACGGAAGGCCAAGCTCAGTTCAAGCCCAGTTCTCGGGGCATTGGCACGGGGCGCTGCGGCGAGCCTTTCCAGTGCCAAGGCCCAAAGAGGCAATGGTAAACATACTCTGTGTTTTAAGGACTTACCTCTGCGACAGAGAAAGGGATACGAGGAATTATGCATTATCGGCAACGAGGAGTTTCCTCAGGTTTGTCTTTTTGACTAAATGTATTATACCAAATACAGCGTGTAAAATTTACACACGCACACACATACGTACACACAAGCACGCACGCTATATATATGTATATATATACATATATATATGTATATATATACATATATATACGCATGTATGTGTGTTTGTTTTTACATAAAATAAATAAACTTCCTACGATGGCGTCGTAACCCGAATTTTGATGCAAGTCGGAACACGCCTAGCGTCGTATCCACGAAACGTCGTAAGTCGCGACCGTCGTAAACCGAGGACCCCCTGTAATCGCTTTAGTTTCCCTCCCATTTTGCCGATGTAACTATCACTTTTATCTTTTCAATCAACCATAATTGCAAAAAATATCTAGATTAATTAATATGTAAACAAAAAACGCAAAAAAAGCAAATAATGGCGACGCGAATGAATAAAAAAAGGAAAATGCAAATAAAGAGGCTGGAAGTGACAAGGAACATAGAGAATACATAGAAGTGAAGAAACGGAGGAGAATGTAGAAGTAAACGAAGAAGAATGAGAGAGAGAGAGAGAGAGAGAGAGAGAGAGAGAGAGAGAGAGAGAGAGAGAGAGAGAGAGAGAGAGAGAGAGAGAGAGAGAGAAGAGAGAGAGAGAGAGAGAGAGAGCGAGCGAGCGAGCGAGCAGACCTGATATCAAAAGAGAAACGAAAAAGAAAGAGAAGAAGAGAAAGAGAAGAAATGAAAGCGAAAGAACAGAAAATGCCGAGGGCCGCTCCTTCAGGGCAGGAGACGCCCTCGCTCTGGCATCCTTCCAGAAAATGCCCTTCAAGGAGGAGCTGTTTGGTGTAGGAGGCGCAGAGGGGGGAGGGGGGTACTGGAAGGGGTGGGGTGGGGTTAAAGGAGGGGAGGGGGGTACTGGAAGGGGTGTGGGTGGGTGAAGGAGGGGGGGGGTACTGGAAGGGGTGTGGGTGGGGGGTCAAAGGAAGGTGCAAAGGAGGTGGAGGGGGGAGCCAGGAAGGGGGCAACAGGAGGGGGAGGCGCTGAAGATGAAGCAGCAGAGAGAGAGAGTGGGGAGACACAGAAGGGGGGGTAGGAGGGAAAGGCAGGGGGGGTAGGAGAGGAGAGGCAGGGGGGGAAGAAAGACGGAAGAGAGAAAGGCAGTGGGGGGGGGGGAGAAGAAGAGGAAGAGAGGAGAGAAGAAGAGGATATAGAGAGGGGACATAAGAGGGAAAGGAGGAAAAAAAGAAGATTGAAAAGGAAAAAAAGAGAGGCAAAGAGAGTGGGAAAGGAAGTGATAAGAACCGGAGAGAGAAAAGGAAAGAAAAACCCAAAACATCTAAGGGTGGGGGGGGGGGGTGAAGCCTCTTGCAGAAAGACGAAGCCGTCACCTCCGGCCACGCTGTTGGAGTTCTTTGTAGGCCTATGCAAGGGCTGTTCTCGTCTTCACCCGCGGGCGATGCATCAGTGCTTGCAATCACACACACACACACACACACACATACACACACACACACACACATAAACATACATACTCTCTCTCTCTCTCACATAAGCGCGCACACACACATACATTCTCTCTCTCTCTCTCTCGCTCACGCACATACACACATACATACACACACTCTCACACATACACAACACACATATACACAGACACTCTCTCTCTTTCTCTCTCACACACACAATCTATTAATGTAAAATGATATTTATTTATAAGATTTAAAGAAAAAAATATTCTACCTGGATGTCCTAAAGTCTTTCTTTCAAATTTATCTTTCCCTCCAAAAAAACAAAGAATATCTGTCGGTTTTATTTTCATATTTCTTATTTTTTCTCACCTACAGGCAAATGCATCACAGACGTTCCATACACACACACACACACACAACACACACACAACACACACACACACACACACACACACACACACACATTCACATATATGTAATGTACTTCCTCACTCGCTCGCTCTCTCTCCTTTCTTCCCTCGCTTCTGTCTGTCTGTCTGTCTCTCTCTCTCTCTCCTCCCCTCTCTCTCTCTCTCTCTTCCTTCTCTCTCTCTCTCTCTCTCTCTCTCTCTCTCTCTCTCTCTCTCTTCTCCACCACAAACAAGCCTTCATCCCATCCCACTGAAGAGAGAGAGAGAGAGAGATCGGTGTCGCTTCAGCGTTTGCCAACTCCGCAAAAAAAAGACAAGAAAAGAAAAAATACAATCCTTCAAGGAGACATGCTGACGGCCGACTTTCGAGCAGGTTCAGCGCTCGTGTCTGGCTGTGTTGCGGAGGGGAAGGGGGGGGGTGAGAGGGGAAGGGGGGATGAGTGGGGAAGGGGGGGATGAGAGGGGAAGGGAGGGGAGAGGGTAGGGGAAGGGAGGGGAGAGGGTAGAGGGTAGAGGAAGGGAGGGGAGAGGGTAAGGGAAGGGAGGGGAAGGGAGGGGAAGGGGGGGAGATGAGAGGGGAGAGTGGGGAGAGGTAGGGGATGGGGGATAGGGGAAGGGAGGAGAGGGGAGAGGAAAGGGATGGGAGGGAGAGGGTAGGG
>NW_020870686.1:27014-39514 GCF_003789085.1 Penaeus vannamei
CTCTCCCACAGATGACGTGTGTCCAGCCTCTTCCATCCTCGGGTATCCTTTGATCATTCTGCCATGGCCGTGGAACTCTTTGCTTAATGTCGATCCTCTTACTCTTTCTTTGACTATATTTCCTTCCTCCTTCTTTACTTCAATTCCCAGACTTCTCTCCTTTTTTTCCCCCAGAAGCATAATTAGAGGTTCGGATTAGTTTCCTCTATGTTTCCCGTTTGGCAGGGATTTTTTTTATTTATTTTTTTTCTCAATAAGCTCGTTTCCCTCCGGGTGAAAAGGAACGGCAAAGATCCATTCGGGTTTCTTTGCACGGTGGCTGGTTTCGCCTCGTGATACGTAGGTCCGTGTGCACATTTACAGACCGATACAGACACAAACTCACATACACACTGAACCCATTCTCCCTGTTCTTCTCCATCTCATCTCTTTCTTCTTCACCGCCCTCCCTCTCCCCTCACCCTCCCTTTCCTATTATCTCCTTCTCTCCCACTCCCCTTTCTCCCTCCCCTCCCCCCAACTCTCTTCCGGCCTCACTTTCCTATTCTTCTTCTCTCTCTCTCCCTCCTACTTCCTCTCCTTTCCATCTCCCTCGCCCCTCTCCCCCTCCCCTCTCCTAATTTTCTATTCTCTCCACCTCCCCTCTCTCCCTCTCCTATATCTCCCACTCTCTTCTACCATCCCTCTCCTATTCTCCTATCTCCCTCCAGCTCTCATCCATTCTCTTTCTCCTTCTATTTCTCCCACATTCCTCTCACACCTCCCCCTCCCATTCTCCTATTCCTTCCACCTCTCTCTCTCCCACTCTCTTAAAATCTCCCTCTTCTATTATCCTATATCTCCCATTCTCCCTCTCCTATTCTGTCCACCTCTCTCTCTCCCATTCTTTTACACCCTACTTCTCCCATCCGTCTATTCCGTCCACCTTCTCTCCCACTCTCTTCCACCCTCCCTCTTCTATATCTCTATCTCCCACTCTCCCAGTCTCATCTACCCTCCCTGTCCTATTCTCCCATTCCCCCACTTCTCTCTCTCCCACTCTCATCCACCCTTCCTCTCCCATTCTCCTATTCCCTCCACCTCCTCTTCTCCCATTCTCATATCTCTCCCACTCTCATCCACCCTCTCTCTCTCCCATTCTCCTATCCCCCCCCCCTCTCTCTCTCTCTCTCTCTCTCTCTCTCTCTCCTCTCTCTCATCCACCCCCTCTCTCCCATCTCCCCCACCTTCCTCACTCTCTCTCTCTCCTCCTCCCTTACCTGTTCGAGATCAGCGTCTTGGTCTATCATAATCAACCCAAGCGGCGAGGAAGCCTGGCGCAGTTTCTCCTTGTCGTAGTGATGTTGCTCGTAGTCAAACATGGTTATCCTTGACACTTGTAGGCGGAGCTGCTCCAGGTGAGGCATCCTGGGGGAGAACAGAATTGCATGGAGGACGTGGTGGGGAAAGAAGTGCTGTTTATGTACATACATCTATATATATCTAAATCTATTTATCTGTCTGTCTCTGTCTGTGCCTGTCTGTCTGTCTGTCTGTCTGTCTGTCTATATATACATATATATTCTCACAGAAATACTGAATGTTTTAGTGTACCGCAAAATCGGTTAAGATTTGAAAAGACGGTAAACAATCGCGAATATCAGCCAATTAACAAATATATTCCTTACACATACCAAACGAAAAAAGAGAAAACGAAAAAAAAAAAAAGAGAAAAAGAAGACGAGAGAGAGAGAAGAAGAGAGAGAGAGAGAGGAGAGAGAGAGAGAGAGAAGAGAGAGGAGAGAGAAGAGAGAAGAGAGAGAGAGAAGAGGAGAGAGAGAGAGAGAAGAGAGAGAGAGAGAGAGAGAGAGAGAGGAGAGAGAAGAGAGAGAGAGAGAGAGAGAGAGAGAGAGAGAGAGAGAGAGAGAGAGAGAGAGAGAGAAGAGAGAAAGAGAGAAAGAGAAAGAGAAAGAGAGAGAAAGAGGAGAAGAGAAAGAGAAAAGAAAGAGAAGAGAGAAATCCAAACTCACTGCACGGTCTTGGCCTTCTTCTTGGTCACCATCGACGCCTTGTTGAGGTGAGTGAGTTCGATGATGCTGGGGTTGACTCTGCACGCCTCGCCGTCCACCTGCATCGGGATCGTCTTCTTGGTGACGATCTTGGCACTCTTGCACTGGCAGATGGTGGTGCCGTGTCCTCCGGCTTGCAGAAGAGGCTGTTGGGAGGGAAGGATCGAGGAGGTGGTGGGGGAGGGCAGGGGAGGTGGGTAGTGGGAGGGGCAGAGAGGTGGGTGGTGAGGAGGTGGGGGTGGAGGTAAGAAAGGTAGCGGAGTTATTATTATTATTATTATTATCACTATCATTTTATTATTTTTATTTATTTATTTTTTTTTTTTTTTGGGGGGGGGAGTTCCGTTATTGATAGGTGTATCTTTTTTAGCAAAACCATTGTTAAATTTGTGGGAATAAATGGTATAAATTTCTTAGCATAATGATACCTATGTGTGCATGATTTCCTACTTGATATATTTCATATTTCTTATTACCCAAAGTTTGATAATATCCACATACTCACTATCTATCATAGTCTCAGTACATAACCTCTAACAATTTCCTATGCCCCACAATTTTCTTCAATTAGTGTTCCCAATTATTTATAAAACCCAAACTTTAAATAAAATCCCGATAAAACACCCAGCAGTTTATACTACTCAATCCTGAAAACATTTCAAGCACCCAAAATTCACACCAGCTAATGTATCCAACTTTTTTAAGCACACATATTACTGTTCTTAATACCTGGAGGTCATGCTACTCAATCCTCAATACATTACCTCAAACATCACACCCAACTGATCTAAGTCCCGAAATTATTGTTCTTAACACCTTGCGTTAATTCTACTAATCTCAATATATTCCAAGTACCCCCAAAATCAAACTCGTCAATATGCCCAACTGCTCTAAACACCCACATTACAACTCTTAATTCTACCAAGTTAATTCTATTGAGTTCATTCTACTCAATACATTCCAAATACACCCAAAATCACACCGGCTAATACACCCAACTGTTCCAAGTACACACATTACTGTCCTAAACACCCAGAAGTTGAACCGTCACGCCAATCTCTTTCCCAACGCAGACCGGAAGTGAACTAACCATCTGGTAAGTGGTTAAGCCGATGACTTCGATGATACCGTCGTCAGTAGCCTGATCGATGCCGCTGCCTCTGTTCCACGGCCGAGTTCCGGATCCGTAGCTGTGGGGTGGAATGAACAAGGGGAAAGAATGAACAAGGGGTGGAATGAAGGAGTGGAATGAACAAAGGGAAACGGTTGAACAAGATGTGGAATGAACAAATGGAAACGGATGAACAAGGGGAAAGGCATGAACAAGGAGTGGAATGAATAAGGGAAAAAGTTAATTTATATCCACTCAGGAGACACGTACTTAGACGTCGATAATTTCGCATGAGGAAAAATGAAATCATATCTATCTATTCCGAAGACGTATGGTAATGTTCGCTGCAGAGTGATCTATTGTAATTTCCCGCGGGAGAAAATTCACGTCGCCTCCGAATAATATCATTTCCCGTCAGAAATAATTCATGCACAGTAATTATACAGAAGAAAAAAGGTCAAATTGATCCAAAACTGGAACAAATATTAGAAATCACTTCATCATCTAATTTCACACAAGAGAAGGTAAGTGTATCCGTTCAAACAATGGGATGAATTTCGTTTTCGTTGCTGAAACCCTTCGAGCAATGGCAGAGTAAAATTAGTCACGATTTGGATTAACATATATTTACAGCAGCACACTCAGGAATTAACTATGTTACAATGGAATTTCACCGGAGGGGAAAAAAAACTTTTGATATTCTGATACAACAAAATAGCAAAGATTAGTTTATCATTTTTTAGGAAACCGTTCATCATGCCTAAGAAAACGCCTTGTTACAACACAAACCAATTACGATCCGAACCAGCTAGTTATATTAACGACAGCCGGCCGAGCAATCCGTCAGATCCAGGACTTTTTTTTTAACTCACCCTTAATCCTAGTCTCGCCAACTCACCTTCAGTCCCCTGTGGTCTCACCAACTCCCCTTCACTCTCCAAGGGTCTCTGCATCTCCCCTTCACTCCCAATCAACTCACCTCTAGTTCCTAATAGTCTCTGTAACTCACCTTCAGTCCCCAAGAGTCTTACGTACTCACCCTCACTCTCCAAGGATCTCTGCATCTCCCCTTCACCCCCCACCAATTCCCCTTCCATGCCCATTCAACCCTCTCTGTCCTCCCTACGCTCCCCTTCGAGCCCGAAGTGTCTCCCCAACGCACCTGGGGATGTTGAGGAAGACGACGGCGTGGACCTTATGCTCCTTCAGGATGGGCGTGACGTCCTTGCCATCGCATTCGACCGTGCAGTTGTCCGAGAGGTCCTTCCACTTACGCTGCAGGAGGTCCTTGCCGCCCGCCTGCCCGTAGAACATCTTGTTTCGCAGACGGGAGTTGAACTTCTGTGGGTTGGCCTCTGCGGGTGGGCAGGGAGAGTAATTAGAGGGGCTTGTGCACTCTCACTCACTCATTCTCTGTCACTCTCACTCACTCATTCTCTGTCACTCTCATTCACTCATTCTCTCTCTCTCTCTCTCTCTCTCTCTCTCTCTCACCCTCATCTAAAATCTATATGTAAATTCCTATTTTGCGCGTGCTGTTTGGCAAAAGAGTGAGTTTGATGTGCAAATTGCAAGTTCGCCAAGTGATACCGACAAAACATAAGGGCGAGATAAGCCTGTTTGCGGGAAAAGGTCACTCCACTGACCTCTGTTTCTCCTGGCGCACGTAGGTAAGGAAGCTCATTCATATTCATGATGTTGTAACTTTAGTGAATTAAGTCTAGAACACGTTAAAGCAGCAGCGGGCTAATTCCTTTATGTGTGTGTTTTTATACCTTTGTCTATTTATTTAAGTTGCTTTTTTACTTTGTCTACTTATTTGTGTTGCCTTTTTTAGCCTTTGTCTATTTTTTTTTTTTTGTTTTTTAACCTTTGTCTATCTATTTGTGTTGCCTTTTTTTTTTTTTTTTTAGCCTTTGTCTATTTATTTGTGTTGTTCTTTTTTGTTTTGTTTATACACCAACGCCGCCACAAAGCAGAACTCCTCACTGGGCAAGTAACATGTTTCACTGATCCGATGTGAGTGCGATGTACCGTTGGCGCGGACTGTGATTGGAAATGGTTTAATTCCCGGATGTGTAGTGTTTGCATGCGCCGCGCCATATCTCGCCATTAATTGAAAACTGATCATTCATGGAGGCGAGGGAATGATTTCCATCATCCAAGCGCGTCTGCCCTCGCCAAACCTCCTTCCTTCCCTGCGTCTATTTCTTTCTCTATTCATTTATATATTTCTGTCTCCCTTTCTCCTATCCCTCTCTTTCTCTTCCTTCTCTCTCTCTCTCTCTCTTTCTCTCCTTCTCTCTCTCTCTCTCTCTCTTCTCTTCCTTCTCTCTCACTCTCTCTCCTCTTCTCTCTCTCTCTTTCTCTCTCCTTCCTTCCTTCTCTCTCTCTCTCTCTCTCTCCTTCCTTTTCTTTCTCTCTCCTTCCTTCCTTCCTCTCTCCTTCCCTCCTTCTCCCTCTCCTTTCCCTCCACGTTCCCCAGCGAAAAACCAATCTCCAAAAAAAGAGACGAAAAAAAGAAAAGAAAAAGAAGTCTAACCCTTCACCTCTCATCTGCGCCTTAAAGGAAGTTTGGCCTCAACTCTACCCCTCTCCCCCTACTTCCTTCTCCTCATCCACTTCCCGACCTTTCTTCCTTTCCCTTTCCTATTTTTATCCATTCCCTCCTTCCCTCCTTTTCCCTTTCCATCCCTCCTTTCACCCACCCTCCCTTCCCTTCCTCACTATTCTCCTCTCTTCGCATCCCTTCCCTTCTCCCCTCTCCCATTCCCCATTTGATCCCTCTTCCCTCTCCTCTTGACCCCCTTCCCCTCTCCTTTTAAGCCCCTACCCCTCACTCCTTTCCTTCTCACTCCCTTCCCCTCTCCCCCTCCCATTCCCCATTTAACCCTTCTCCCCTTTGACCCCCTATCCTTCTCTACTATCCCTTCTCCCCTCTCCGTATGACCCCCTTCCCCTCTCCCTTCTGACCCCCAACCCCTCTCTACTATCCCTTCTCCCTTCTCCTTATAACCCCCTACCCCTCTCTACTATCCCTTCTCCCCTCTCCCTTTGTCCCCCTTTCCCTCTCCTCCTCCCCTCTTCCCCCTCAACCCATCCTTACCTCTGGCCTCGTGGAACTCGAGGGCGATATGCGCATCGACGCCGAAGGAGAAGTAATTATTGACGACGTTGAGGGGCAGCTTGTCCTTGCCGTCCTCGGTGGGCTCGCACTCGGTGTTCTTCTCGACGTTGACTCGCCAGCGATCCAGGTAGACGACCTCGCCGTCGCTGATGTTGCACAGGATCTTGCTGATGGGCTCGTCCGTGTACCTGAAGGAGAGGGACGGTTTATTCTCGTGAAGGGGCGTCTGGGGCTTGTGCATTGTACTTGAAGGGGTTGGGTGTGGTTAGGCTGGGTTAAGATGGAATAGGGGCGTTCATTGGGGGTTGGGTGGGGGGTGAGGGTGGTGGGGTGCGTGTCTGGATTTTATAGGATTCTTGGATGGTTTACTTTTTTCCCCTAATGATACTGTTTATTTCTTCCCGAATGAGTTTTGTTTCTTGTTTCTTACCGAATAAGTTCCTTATCTTTTTTCCCCTAATAAGTTCTTGTTTTTTTTCCAAAATGAGATCTTTATCTTACCTTTTCCCTGCTGATCCCCCCTCCCAGATCTTTATCTTATGTTTTCCAAAACTTGAGTTCCCCTTAATGAGTTATTTTTTTCTCATTTTTTCCCTTGTGAGTTTTTTTTCTTTCTATTTTTTCCTTAGCGAGTTCTCTTATTTTCCCTTAATTAGTTTTTTTCCCCTTTTGAGTTTTTTTTTCCTTATATTTTTACCTTAATGAGTTCTTTTAAATATTTTTTCCTTATTTTTTCCCTGAGTTCATTTTCTTATATTTTGTCTAATGAGGTTTTTTTTCTTATTTTCCCCTAATGATATTCTTAATCTTATTTTTCCCTAACGAGTTCCTTATGTATTTGGCTTCGTTGTTTTGGAATGTCTAATGGGTTATTAAATCAGTTATTCACTATATTTCTGTATCTATAAAACCTTGAGGAAATTATTCATATCTGCATATTCAAAAAGGTAAAAAAAAAAAAAAATATATATATATATATATATATATACATGTAGATGACAAGAAATAAAGAGAAAACAAAAATATTTAGCCTCCCCTTAATATCTAAAAAAAAGAAAAAAATAAGGAAAAGAGAGGAAAAAAACACAAGGTGAAAACACATGAAAATATTTAGTCCCTTTAATATTTTAAAAATCAAGAAAGAAAGAAAAGAGAAAAAATCCCCTATTCCCTTTTCGCTTTCCTTTCTTCGCTTTAATCCTCTTTATTATCCATAAACTATCAGTTTCGTTCGTTCCTTCCTCCTTTCTATTTTTTTCTATTCCTCCCTTCCCCTTTTTCCTCTTTCTTTCCTTCTCCCTTCCTTTCTTTCTTTCCTTCTTCCTTCCTTCTTTCATTCCTAGTATAAAACATTGATAAAAAAAAAATTCACATTGATTCTACACCCAGGAAAGTAATAATAAAAGAATTAAAAAAATGAGCAAGACAAAGAAAAACTATTTTTCGTCTGTTTTACGGAGGTCAGCTGAAAGAAAATTTAGAAGAAAAAAAAAGAAAAAAAGAAAAAAGGGATAATATCAGTTTTGGGGTTTTATTTCTGGAACATCAAATTGATTGCTCGGTAACGAAGTTAATTGGAGATCCATTGGAAGACAAGTTGATCTGTGCTCCCGCAGCCATTTTTATATATTTTCTATACCATTTTCCCTTTTCTTATCTTTATTCTTTTCTCTGTTATCTTCTATTTTATTTCTTGTTTCTGTCTCTTTGTTGTTATATTCTATCTATTTACTTTTTTTTTGTCTTTCTGTTATTTTTATTTTACTTTTAATTATTATTCTTTTATCTTTCATATGACTTTTCTTCCTTTTTTATGTCATTCCCATTTTATTATTTTCTGCCGCGTTCGTTTTCCACAATTCTTCGCGATGTCAAACGATCGACGAAAGAGGCAGAATTGAAAAAGTTATTTTACTTCTAATCATAATTCTTTATCTTTCTATTATCTCTTCTTCCCTTTTTATGCCATTCCCATTTTATCATCTTCTGCCACGTTCGTTTTCCACGATCGACGGAAGAGGAAGAATTGAAAAAGTTCAACCTATTATCATTATTTCTATTATTATTATTATCATTATTATTATTATCATCATTATTGTTACTAATGTTATTATTATAATTCACGTTATCATTATTGTTACTAATGTTATTATTATCATTCATGTTATCATTATTGTTACTAATGTTATTATTATTATTCTCATTCTCATTATTATTATCATTATTATCATCGATGTTACTATTATTATTTATTAGTATGCATCTTTTTTTATAAACGAGTCTCATCCAAACAGGTTTCGACGCCGCTTCCTCCGCCTAATCAAGCGATATCAAAAACAATTTATGATAATTGTCTCTGGCGGTGCGATTTCTCATTAATCACAGCATGCAAAGAAGGACATTATCTACAACGAACAGGAATAATTGATGAGCAAATAAATCAGCGAGGGAAAATAATAAAAAAAAAGAAAAAAAAAGATTGTCCCACTTTTTAACTCGTTAGTTTTGAACGTTTTTTTATTTTTATTTTCATAGAACAAAGGAGGATGTAATTATCTAATGAAACAATGGTGCTAGTAATGATGAACGGATGAATCTGCATATAACTGCATGTATATACTGTGAGTGTTTAACATATCATCATCATTCTCATCACTATCATTATCACTATCATCCTCGTAATCATCACTATCATTATCATTATCACTATCCTCTTCGTAATCATGACTATCATCATAATCATAATCATAATCATCATCATCATCATCAAAAGCCTGTATCATGCCACTGTATAGCATTAGCCTCTCCTTAACTTATCTATTCAAGCTATCGTTGCAACCTCTTTTTGATTTCAGTTTCTCATATCATCAACGTTATCTAATTACTGGTCTTGCTATTATCTTATGCTTATCTGTCTTCCTAGCTCTAAAAATATGACAAGTCCACTGACATTTCTTCTCGGTGTAATTAAGTATATTTTCCACTTTGGACCGTTCACTGATCTGTTTAATTTTCCCCTTTCTATCGCTTTGGCCAAATACACAAATATTCTTTCCTTTTCTCTTTGATTACTTATAAATTCGTCAAATCCTCTCTCTCAAGTAACCAAATTTCTGATTTTCGTGTCATGTCGGGGAGAGACCTTCCCATTCTGACACAGTGACAAAGAACCTCCTAATATATTCTAATGTAACAGATTCCTATATCATATATTCCTAATAATTCCTAATATTCCTCATAACTCCTATCAGTAAATTACTTCAATGCAAGTTATCTCGTTTTTTACTTCATTTTCTCTTTCATTGGAATTGCATTGGCTTCTATGCATTAAGGTCAACGGTTGCTACTCCATCCATGTACAAATCTTTCACTATATAAATACAAGGAACTTTAATTCCTTGTTTACGCAATGCTCTTATAATTCTGCTGCTATTTCCACAGAATCAAATGCCGCGCGAAAAAGGCTTCCAATACTCTTTTTATCTCCTTCCTTATTTGGCTTCGTGTGTGGATATGATCTATCAATGAAGTATTCACTGTAAACGTCCGCCTGTTTCGAGGTCATTGTGAGGGATGTAGAAAAAAATATAATAAGGATAAGTTCCATACGCGAAGCTGAGCCTCGCCCGGGCTATAAGGGGAGCCCGGCCTGTGCCACGACTCATGTCAACCCGATTAACGTGTGTCAGCGAGTGTTGACGCGACAGAGTTTGCTCCTTACCCACCGCGGTGCCTAACCAGAGCGGCAACCTCCAGGCGACAACTGCAACTTCTTGCGCCTGGATGGCCTCTAATCCGACCCCTCGGATTAGAAGCCGACACGGTCCCACATACGAATGAGAAGGAATAACTTCACATCGTAAGAAATACACTTTGGTGCGTGTCGAGTGCCTGATCTGTTCCTCGAATTAGCTAGGTTAAGGAGCGGCTTTAAGTTGATTTCTTTCCCTTCAAAAGCATATTTTAATTTCACTTCTTACATTCCAGGGGCTGCTGTCAACGTTTATTACAATGTCCCATCTGTGTGTGTGTGTGTGTGTGTGTTGTGTGTGTGTGTGTGTGTGTGTGTGTGTGTGTGTGTGGTGTGTGTGTGTGTGTGTGTGTGTGGTGTGTGGTGTGTGTGTTGTGTGTGTGTGTGTGTGTGTGCTTGCGTGTGTGTGTGTGTGTGTCCGTGCACGCAGCGTCACACCCAACCCACTCCTACAGTACAAAACCAAATTGAATGCAGCACCCGGGGCGACAGGACTCCCCCGCCAGAGCCTCTCCCGCGCCGCGTTCCCTCCGGAGCGAGATTCGAGTCACGCGTCACTTGCCCGGCCACTTTGAGCCGTCAAGTGCGGTCGGGAAACGCGACATGGCGGCGGCGCGAGGCGAACGCTGTCTCGTGTCGTCTCCTGCTTCACGCTCTCGCTCTCTCGGATCCTACGGGGCCATAGAGGGGAAAATACCGAGAGCTTCCCCTCGTACCCGGCAATGCACGATCGGGATGGGAAGATCAGCTGACGCGGGGATCATTTTCCACTTCTTTATTATCTATATTATGATGTAATCGTATATTTTCACAGAGACAAATGCGTCACTAACAGCTGCGTACCCAGCGCCTATTTAGCTAACTTTTCAGTTACTTGATGTCACATGTAAGAAAGTCCATAACAGTTTAGAGATATACGTATATGTTTGATTGTATGTATGCATGTATGTATATGTATATGTATGTGTATATATATATATATATATATATATATATATATATAATATAACACATATATATATATATATTATATATATATACATATACATATTATATTATATATATATTATATATATATATATATATATATATTATATATATATATATATATATATATATACATATATACATATATATATATATATATATATATATATATATATATATATATATATATATAATACATATATTATATATATATATATATATATATATATATATATATATATATATATATATATATATATATAATATATATATAATATATATACATTACATATACATATACATATTCATATACATACATATATAATATATATATATATATATATACATATACATATACATATACATATATATGTATATATGTATATATGTATATATGTATATATGTGTATAGGTTTATATTATATATATGTATATATGTATGTATGTATGCATACATAAATATTCTTATACCTACATATAACCTATATATACATAAAATACATAGAGAAACATATAGAGACACACGCATATATGTGTGTGTACCTGGCGGCCTGTCTGCGTACATCTCATCAATATCCCTCCATCCCATCTCTCGTCTCCAGAGTCCATGGCCCTGAGCATCCCCCATCCCCCCTTCCCGAGGCACTCATCACCCTCCCCCAAAGGCACTCCCCCACCCCCAACTCTCCCTACGCACTCCTTTCTCCCTCCTCTTTCCCCTTGGTACTCCCTTCTCCCCCTCCCTTGGCACTCCCTTCTCCCCTTCCCTACGCACTCTCTTCTCCCGCCTTTCCCTTGGCACTCCCTTCTCCCCCTCTCTCCCCTTGTTACTCCCGTCTTCCCTCCCTCTTCCCTAAGCACTCCCTCCCTCCCCTCCCTAAATATTCCCTTCTCCCTCCCCCTCTCTTCCCTTCTCCCTCTCTCTCTCCGTAAGCACTCTCTTCTCCCCTTCCTCCCCTAAGCACTCCCCTTCTCCCCCCTCTCCCCTAAGCACTCCTTTCCCCCTCCCCCTTCTCTTTCCCTTGACCTCCCTTTCCCCCTCCCCCCTTCTCTTCCCCTTGGACCTCCCTCCCCCCCCCCCTTCTCCCCTTGGACCTCCCCTTCTCTTCCCTTGGCACCCCCCTCCCCCTCCCCCTCTCTCTCCCCTAAGCACTCCCTTCTCCCCCCCTCTCTCCCTAAGCACTCCCCCCCTCCCTTCTCCCCCCCCCATCTCTCTCCCTTGGCACTCACCCTCCGCCCCATCCCAGCGAGCGGGCCAAGTCGTTGCCGGTTCCCAGGGGCAGGACAGCGACGGCGGGAGGGGGCTGGAAGTTCAGCTGGTCGAGGATGGACAGCACCCAGCCGACCGTTCCGTCACCGCCGCAGGCCAGCACGCGCAGGTTGGCCACTTTCCGGAACATCTCGAGCCTGCGGGAGGAGGGTGGGGGATCAGCTGTGTGGGTTGTGATAGGCTGGATGAATAAAAAGAGGAAAAAG
>NW_020870686.1:63540-66040 GCF_003789085.1 Penaeus vannamei
GGGAGGAGGAAAGGGGAGAGGAAGAGATGTTACAACGCAGTTTATATAGCCACATAAACCTCGCATAGATAGAAATCGTCTTTTATAGAACTATTATAATTATAGGTCTACAGTCGGGATAGACGAGGCTGAACATGCTGTCATTCATTGTCTTATATGCAGATCCTATCATGAACTTCTCTCTCTTTATCTATCTGTGTAACCATCTATCTATCTATCTGTCTGTTTATATGTGTACATGTCTATCTATATACATTTCTCTCTCTCTCTCTTTCTTTCTCTTTCCTCTGTCTCTCTCCCACTTTCTCTTTTTCGCATTTGTTTATATTTTGCTTGGATTTCTTACTCGTTGTTTCACTTGTTTATCTTTTATATTGATACAAATATAGCGGGAAAAAACACATCTAACTTATCCCTTTTCCTCATTCCCACGTTCGAGACTGTTCCATGCCAAGTCGCACGTAGGCCACCCTCTTCGCTTTGGAAATCATGAGGTATATTATTAACAACAAATGGATATAATTTCTATTACTGTCATTATAGTCTACAGTCTGCATAGAGTCCAAGAACATACCACCATTCGTGATGTTTTATATGTGGAACCTATCATGACTCTTTCTCTTTATCTGTCTGTCCATTTCTTTATATATCTCTCTACCTGTCTATCTGTCTGATTTTACGTCTATATGTCTATACTCCTCTATACTCCTTTGTTTATTCTATTTTCTTATTCTATTCATTTGTTTCGTGTTTCGGTAACGTTCACCAATAGACTCCCCCCCCCCCTCTTCTGCGACAGATGTTTCTCTCTTGTACAAAAAGAGAAGGCGGAAAACAGACAGAGAAAGGGGAGATGGGAAGAAGGGAGATCAGAAAGAGAAGGAGAGAGAAAGAGAGAGAGGGAGAGGAAGAGGAAGACAAAGACAAAGACAAAGACGAAGATGAAGCCGTAGAGGAAGAGGAAGAGAGAGAGAGAGAGAGAGAGATTCATTATGCTTTATATGTACATCTATCTATCTGTTTATCTTGCATGTATGCATGCCCACATGTCTACCTATGTATGAACATATAGTCTCTCTCTCTCTCTCTCTCTCTCTCTCTCTCTCTCTCTTCTCTCTTCTCTCTCTCTCTCTCTCTCTCTCTCTCTCTCTCTCTCTCTCTCTCTCTCTCTCTCTCTCTCTCTCTCTCTCTCTCTCTCTCTCTCTCTCTCTCTCTCTCTCTCTCTCTCTCTCTCTCTCTCTCTCTCTCTCTCTCTCTTCTCGCATTTGTTTGTTTAGCTTTTCCTTGGGTTGCATTCTCACATTCTGTATACGTTGTTTATTCTATTTCATTAATATGTGTGTGTGAGAGAATGAGAGAGAGAGAGTGGGAGGGAGGGAGGGAGGGAAAGAGAAAGAGGAAGAGAGAGAGTGAGACAAAGAGAGAAAAAGAGTGGGGGGGGGGAGACAGACAGACAGAGACACACAGAGAGAGAAACCGGACGTTGAGGATTGGGGAAGCACAGATCAAAGGGGGGGATGGAAAAAAGGGAAGCCAGAAGGGGATAGAAAGAGAATGACAAAAGAAAGAAATACAAATAACAGTTTGAAAGAAGAAAGAAATAAACAACTGATACATAGATAGAAACACAGTACACAAGAAAAAGTAAAAATAAAGAAAAAGACCGAAAACAAAAACAAAAAACAGCTGTTCTTTGTGCAAATTGTCTATGTTAATCATTTTTAAAAAATTTATCAACAAAACTAATCTCTATTTTCTGTTCTTACCAATGGCTAGTAGCAACCAAATATGAGTTAAATATATATTCACAGTTAGTTTTACTCACTTACTGAAATACTCTCTCTTCTTTCTACCTTCCCTTTCTATATATACATAAACAGCTTATTGTTTGTGATATATTATTAGTAAATACATTTAGGATATTTCCGCATTTTCGTGAGCTTTCTTATTAATATAAAAATTATATTAATATGTGAAATAATATTATCTTTACAAATTTTTATATCACTCTACAGATATTTTTTCTTTTTATTATTACCTTCACATACATGTTATCTCTGTTCTCTCTTAAAATATTTATAATACACATTATAATAATGCTGTGATACGTCTTATATAGAAATAATGAAACAATCAATATACATATACTCATTTTCATTCATTCTATATATTCAATCATTTTAATTATACTTCCTTTATTTTATTTATCACATTATATTCTATTATAAAATTAATTTCGCATATATATACACATGTCATATATACAAATAAATATTGTAAATAGTAATACGTTCCCCTAAACCTACACCCCCTTTCTCTCTCTCCAATTCTTTACTCCTCTCTTCCCCTCCCTCTCATTTTCTGCGATCTCTAGATATCGTGTTAGCTATTTTTATCTTTCAAACTAAAAATATATAAGAGAGATAAGTGTTTGTGTGAGTTAAAAAAATAGTAAGGGTAACTCTCTCATATATGGTGGGGGGAAGGAGCTTGAGAGGAA
>NW_020870686.1:71040-78540 GCF_003789085.1 Penaeus vannamei
CCAATTCGTATTGTGTACAACAATATTATCAAAATAACATTCAGTGTTATTTAAACCATGTAATACCTTCCTCATTAATCTAATAAAAGTAGCACAGGCCGTTTTCAACCCGAAGGGCATTCTAGTAAATTGCATAAGCCCACGGCTTGTAGCAAAAGCTGTTAGAGGTTTTGAATTATCCGAGAGAGGAATTTGCCAATACCCTTTGCTCAAATCAAGTTCAGTGAAATATGTATCGCCCACAAATTTACCAAGTGCTTCATCCATAAGAGGCATTGGTTCTGCATAAAAAAAGCAGACTTCATTTAATCCTCTGAAATCAACACAGAATCTCCATGTGTTATCATCTTTCTTTGCTAGGACTACTGGAGAACAGTATGGTGAGGTACTTGGTTCAATTACACCAAGTTTGAGCATGCGGTCAATTTCATCTTTATAATGTTTGTGCAGATGATGAGGCACAGGATAAGGTATAATATGCACAGGGACATCGGTAGTCAAGTGAATTTCATGAATGATGGTATCAGTTCGACCAGGATTATCTGAAAACACATCTTGAAATTTGCTTACTAATTTATTTAAGTCTGTAACCTGTTCTGTAGACAACTGTGGATTGATGTTAAGTTTATTTTCAACAGCTTCATCTAACAGCGAGATATCACAAACATCATTAGCACAAACTGAATCATCAATAATGCAAACCTGACAGACTGAGTCTTTTGGTTTAGGTTTTTCTTCCCGCCGGACATACTCTTTCAACATGTCAATATGGTAAAGCTTAACTTTGCCACAAGCCTTAATCAAATAGTCGACTTCATTGTCGTGTCTCTTCAACACAGAATGAGGACCCTTCCACTGCATTTGAAGTTTATTGTGTGAAGAAGGAAGCAAGACCAAAACTTCATCCCCTTTAGAAAGTAAAAAATAGCCTTTATATAATCTACTGTTGATGGCAGCATTAGCCGAAGCTAGTTTGGCAGAATCTTCTAATCTAGTTCTTAAATCTAGACATATTGATAGGTATTCTTACTTCAAGTTCATCTTTTGTCTACAAGTCATGGAGAATGGATATTGGGCCACGAACCTGTCTCCCATATAGTAATTCAAATGGAGAAAATTTGAGTATCATTAGGTATTACTCTATAAGCAAAAAGTACTGAAGGTAAGTATCTATCCCTGTCATATGGTTTGTCTTGACACAGCTTCCTTAGCATTGCCTTCAAGACTGAATGAAATCTTTCGACTGTGGCATTACAACATGCGTGATAAGGACTAGTGTAAATGGCTTTGATGGATAATAGACGATTGATCTCGCTCATCAAATCTGATTTGAATTGGGTCCCTCTGTCACTAAGAATCTCTTTTGGAATGCCAACCCATGAAAAAATCTCTACTAGAGATTCTGCAACTGTTACAGTATCAATGTTCTTTAGTGGAACCGCCTCTGGAAAACGAGTTGCATAGTCTATTAGGGTCAAAATATATTTCTGTCCACGACTGGATGGTGTTAGTGGTCCAACAATATCAATTGCAACCCTTGAGAATGGTCACTAATTATTGGCATGGACACCAAAGGAGCTTTTCGAATATTACCCTTAAGGGGATGACTTCTGGCAAACATGACATGATCGGCAATACCGCTTTATATCAGCACCTGCACCTGGCCAGAAAAATTATGGAATACCTTTTTCTGCTGTTTTTCTGTGTGAGAAGTGACCTGATAAAGTAGAATCATGAGCTGTTGACGGTATTGCGTAGATTACTGGGAACTACAAGTTGTATCATTCCTATCTCATGTTCATTTCTACTCTTCACACAGATACAATATATTAACCCATTGACTTTCTCATATTTGACTGTGCAATGTTTGACTGAAACCAAATTTTGACTAACCACTCTCCTCCTAATTTTGTCAAGACTAGGGCAGTTTGTTTGAGCTTCAATCAAATCAGACCTTGAAAGATTACCCACAGAAATCTCAGGGACAAGTGGACTAGGTGCTTGTGCCCTTGTCTGAACACCCAGTACTTTGCTCATTCCGTTATATTAAAAGTACGACATTTCTCACCCGGTGCTTAATAGGAGATGGTAGCTTGACACCCTGAACCATTCAATCAATACATCAGTAAAATTTGATTGGGGCTGCTACTGCTCTAACCACCATTGATAAATTTACTTTATGAAACAGCGAACCTCTGGGAAACTTTTGTCAAAGCCAAATAGTCATACAATTTAACATCATATTACCTCTTTAATGTTTGGAGGAATGAGTGAATCTTTCACAATAATGATAGAACACCAGTATCAAAGAGACTTTAGCAGACTTATTGAAGACTGTCCAATATCTGTAATGGTAGTTATTTCGGCGGAGGAAGAGCACTTAGATTCATAAGAAGGAGCAGAAAGAGGAAAGGAGAAAGAGAAGGAAGCAAAAGGAAAAAGAAGAAAAAAAAAAAAGGAAAGAGGAAATGAAAAAGAGGAGAGAGACAGCCTAGAGAGAGAGGAAAGGCCAAAGGAGTATCACCGTTGACAAGCGCGCGTCCTGGCGAAGGAACCCGACCGAAGGATTTGGAGGAGGCAGGAGGAGGCAACCCGAGATCCGGCCGAGGAGAAGCACCACCCCCCCCCTCCTACCAGTCCTCTTTCCTTCCTCCTCCTCCTCCTCCTGATTTTCCTCCTTCTTCTCATTCTCGTCTTTTCTCTATTTTTCGTTTTTTTTCCCTGTCCTGCCTCCTCATTCTCATCTTTTCTCTATTTTTCGTTTTTTTCCTGCTCCTCCTCCTGATTTTCCTCCCATCTCATTTTCCCCCCAAACTTCGTTCCTCTTCTTTCATCTGATCCTCCTCATCACCATCCTTTCCTTTTCCTCCTTTCGTCTTCTTCCTTCTCGTCCATCTCCTTCCCTCCATCTCCTCCTCTTCCATCCTCCACCTCCTCTCCTTCTCCTCCTCCTCTCCCTCTTCTGGTACCCTGAGAAGGACTCGTCTTACTGTCTCATTCCTCTCGTCTTCGTCTCTTCTATTTTCTCTCCTTTATCGTTTTGTCTGTCTGTCTGTCTGTCCTGTCTGTTTTCCTATCTCTGCTTCAACACACATATAGAATGAAAAAAAAAAAAAAAAAGAAAACAAGAAAAAAAACAAACATATGCATACACATATCTTTGTAAATATGCGTATGTTTGAATATACGTACATGTGTGTATTTATGCTGTATATCCAACATACATACAACCCATCTTCAAAAATAAATATAAATAAAAAAGTGAGAAAAGACTCTGCCCCCTCTAACCCCCTCCCCATGCAACCAACCCCTCTCTTTACAAGCCAACCACTTACCCCAAACCAAAAAATTCACCTCCCCCCCCTAAAAAAAAATATCACCTCCCTTAAATAAGAAAATGAACACCTAAAAAGGTCCATTCCCCTCTAAAACAAAAAATATTCCTTTCAAAATAAAATTCATCCAATCCCCCAAAAAGAAAGAAAAATCCCCCCCCCCAAAAAAAAATAAAAATAAAAAATCACCACCTTAAAGTACCCCCCCAAAAAAAAAAAAAAAAAAAAAAAAAAAAACTCTCCCCTTAAATAATAATAATAATAATAATCACCCCCCATAAAAAGTATATATCACCTTACCCCCCCCCTTAAACAATAATAATAATCACCCCCCAAAAAAAAAAAAATAATAACAATATGAAGACCGAAAGGCATTGTCCCCCCACCAAGTCCTACCCCCCGCCCCCAGACGAGCCTCAGACGACCTACCTTGTCACACGCCCCTTCCTCTTGGTGGAAGCCCTCTTCTTGGGGGACTTCCGGAGCGAGGACTTGAAGGAGCCGCGCCGGGGGAGCTTCACGATCCACGAGGGCGGGACGATGATGCTGGAGTGCAGTCCTGCCGAAGGAGAAGACGGAGGGGGTTAGAGCAAGGGCGGGCGGGGGCTGGCGAGGCCGGGAGGAAGCGATGGGTGGAAGGGCGTGGATGGAGGAGGTGGGTGTGTGGGGGGGGCGTGTGTGAGCGTGTGTGTGTCTGTGTGTGTGTGTATGTGTGTTTGTGTGTGTGTGTGTGTGTGTGTGTGTGTGTGTTGTGTGTGTGTGTGTGGTGTGTGTGTGTGTGTGTGTGTGTGTGTGTGTGTGTGTGTGTGTGTGTGTGTGTGTGTTGTGTGTGTGTGTGTGTGTGTTTGTTGTGTGTGTGTGTGTGTGTGTGTATGTGTATTGTGTGTGAAGTGGATTGTTCAAACATATAAAATGATAAGACAAAAACATATACAGGAAACAGAAGGACAACATCGGGTGTGAAAATATGGCACAGACATTATGCGTGCGTGCGTGTGCGTGGAATTCATGACGAACAGATTGCAACAGGAACAACAAAGGGAAGGACAAGAAAACACACGAATATGCGTGTGTGTGTGTGACAAAAACAACAGGAAATATACTATCAATATAATCACAATACACTAAAAGTAATGATAATAACGATAAAGATGATGAAAATAACAACTGTAATGTTACAAGATCACAACACCAGCATAATAACACCGACAGTGTAAAAGATAACAGGGATATTAATTAGGACAATGAATAATTAATAATACAGCCAATATCACAACGTCAACATGACCCACGTAATCATAATACCAATAACGCTGCCGCACCTTACAAACAACAAGAACAATAAGAACATCCCTTTTTTCAAAAGTCAAACATCACATCAGTCTACCCGACAACACGTGAAATCGGGCAAGTCGTGTCCGCAGACTTTTTCAGACAACGCGGATTCAGAACTCGGCCGATTCCCTTCAATATTTTCAAGGTCGATTAAAAGTGTGGGTTTCAAATTTCATCTCAAAGGCGCCGGCTTGACGTGACCCTACAAAACGCAAAGATTCAAGAGCAATATGAGTTTTGAATTGTAAGGTTAAGTACAGGAAAGCAAATGTCATGTCAGTATTTAACATGATGGAAAAAATAGAAAATATTACAGGCTACTGTTTTGCGCCATCTTATCTCAATCCCATTAATCGCCATAGTCAATATCAACATTTATTAACTTTTATGTGAACGAAAAAAAAAGACGCATAAATAATATATACCTTAGAAAAATATTTTATGGTTGTCTACACAAGATAAAATCTGTCACGAATTGTAATGAAAACAAAGAAGATAGTCATACACGCACATAAGGATACATACACATGTATATGCATGTTTATACATAGTGTACAGGTGATATTGTGTATAAATCTATAATCATGTCTCTATGTGCATGTATATGTATATAAATAAACATAAACACGCAACACACACACACACACACACACACACACACACACACACACACACACACACACACACACCATCCATGCATACATAATGCCACAACCCCGCCTCTCAGCCCAGTGACAACCAAACCCGCCTTGCCCGCCCGCAGCGCGCCCCTCCCAGCATGAAATTCATCTTTAGTCCGAAATTCATCCTACACGCCCAGCTGGACTCCACACGCCCGCGCCTACTGCTCTCATGCACGGGGGAACAGGACCAATCATGAGGTTGGCTGCTTAATTCCCATCTAATGATTGCATGGTGAGGGAATGGGGAGGGGGAGGAGAGAGGGGGTAGACATGGAGGGGGGGTGAAGGGGTCGATATGGAGGGGAGGAGGAGGGGAGGAGGGCAAAGGGGTGGAAGGGAAGGGGGACTGGGGAGGGAGGGGGTCGACATGGAGGGGGAGGGCAAAGGGTGGAAGGGGAGGGGGAAAGGGAGGAAATGAGGGAGGTGTGTGGGTTCGACATGGGGGGGGGAGTGAGGGAGGGGGGAGGACAAGGGGGAAGGCCAATGGTGGAAGGTTGGAAGGTTGGAAGGGGAAGAGGGACTGGAGAAGGGAGAAGTGGGAGAGGAAGGAAGGGAAAAAAGGTGGATTATAAGGATGAGGAAAACATACCAAAACGGGTAAGACGAGAAATTAGACAAAACTAAAAATAAATGAATGAAAAAATGAAAATAATCTTTGAAATAAATCCGAACACGAGAGTGCAATCTCATATTAAATAAAATCTGTTGCAAAGACCCCATGAAACATTACACATGATTAACGTCAAAAGCCCAGAGAGAGAAATGCAAATTAAAACCAATATCCAGCGACTCCCCTCCAAAAAAAGAAAGAATAAATGAATAAATAAATAAATAAACAACACAGGCACATAATGACAGGACCAACTATGCAAAAAAGAAGAGAAAAAACATATACCAAAATGAAAGTAAAAAAAAAAAAATAAAATAAATAAATAAAAAAAATGAAAAAAATAAATAAATATATAATAATAAATAAATAAATAATAATATAATAAATAAATAAATACAAAATATAATAAATAAATAAATGAAAAAAAACATAAAGACAAGAAATACGAGCCCTACCCCCCCTCCCCCCCCCCCCCCCTACCGCCCTCCCTCCCCCCACCTACAGCCGCCGCCCATCAAACCACAACGTCCTGTAACCAGGCAATAACAGCCAAAGAGTCTGTCGCGTCAGCTTTAACACGATCCACGGGGCTCCCGAGGTAAGGCCAAAACCCGTGAATTATAGACAATGGAGGCTTCTGCTGACCCCCCCCCCTTCCTCCCTCCCTCCCCCCATGAGAACCCCCGATCTCCCCATGTCCTGCGAGAGTGTCGTCTTCGTTGCAAAGTTGTTGATGTTATAGTGTAAATAACAATGGTATTAACGATAATGGTGATAATAACGATAGCACAAACAATAGCAATAACAACAGCATCAATAATGATACTCCTACTAACGATAATGATGATAATAGCAATAATAATAAAATAATAATTATGATTGTCATTATCATCATCATCAACTTCATTGTCACATTTGTTATTATTTACATTTCATTGTTATTTTTATCACCGACATCAATGTTATCATTACAATCATCATGATCATAATTCCTCTTTCTTATTATTATCAATCACCGTCATCATCATCATCATCATCACCACCACCATTAGTATTATCTATATCATCATTATCTTTATCACCATCTTCATTCTCATCATAAAATAAGTATCAGACTGAAGCATTTGTGAAATTCTGTTTTATTTTGAGACGCCAAAATACGTTTCGAGAATGAATTAGTTTCTGGAACAACGCGGAGGCATGTGGACATACTTGTACATACATACATGTGGGTGAGAGTAAGTGCATCAGCGCGTGTGCATAAAATATACGTACATCCACAAACACACACACACACACACGCAGCACGCCACATACCACACACACACACGCAGTACGCCCATGCATAACTACACACGCGCACACACACACACACACACACACACACACACACACAACACACACACACACACACACACACACACACACACACACACACGCAATCACAGAACACAGATAAAGAGGAAATGGATATTAAAAAGTACAGTCCCCCCACCATACCCGCATCCCCTACCACCCCACCACCACCCTATCCACA
>NW_020870686.1:86040-93540 GCF_003789085.1 Penaeus vannamei
CTGCCTCCCCCCTCCCTCCTCCCCTTATCTAAGGCCACCTCCCCCCCCACCCCCACCCCACCCCACCCTTCCATTCTCACACATCACACCCTTTGGTCTTCCTCTCACGTCTGTGTTTTTTTTTTCTTTTCTTTCTTTTCTTTTCCTTTCTTTTCTTTCGGGAAGCGGGGGGGCGAGGGTGGGTGGGGTGGGGGTGGGGGGGTGATCTCTTCAAAGGGAGGATCTACTCATCGGGATTAAAAAAAAAGTGATATGGGGGGGGGGGATTTATCGAGTTGCTGCTTATGCTAATAATACACGCTGGGTGTGCTGGTGCTGACGTCAGTGCGGTGATGGTGATGATGGTGAATGAATGGTGATTGTGATGATGGTGATGAATGGTGATTGTGATGATGAATGAATGATGATGATTGATGATGATGATATGATGTGGTGATGAAGTGATGATGATGATGATGTGGTGATGTGGTGATGATGATGATGATGATGATGATGATGATGATGATGATGAGGAAGATGATTATGATTATTGTGATGATAACAACAACAAAAATAATAACAATGATGATTTAAAACAAGAATAGAGAAAATCCTACTAATTGCTATGATAATGACGACGACCATAAACAAAAACAAAAATAAGAAGGATAGCAACAACAACGACTAAATATATGACCAAATATCCTAACAATTTCACCCCCCCCGAAGAAGAGAGAGAGAGAGAGAGAGAGAGAGAGACGAGAGAGAGAGAGAGAGAGATAGGGAGAGAGAGAGAGAGAGAGAGAGAAGAGAGAGAGAGAGAGAGAGAGAGAGAGAGAGGAGAGAGAGAGAGGAGAGAGAGAGAGAGAGAGAGAGAGAGAGAGAGAGAGAGAGAGAGAGAGAGAGAAAGAGAGAGAGAGAGAGAGAGAGAGAGAGAGAGAGAGAGAGAGAGAGAGAGAGAGAGAGAGAGAGAGAGAGAGAGAGAGAGAGAGAGAGAGAGAAGAAGGCAGATAAGAAGAGAACAGATAAATAAAAGAAGTAAAAGAGTAGCGACCGAGTAACCAAGCGACCAACTGTCTTCCTTCCTCCACACCTATCTATCCACCTACGAAAAAAATCAAATCAATACATCAAACAAAGGAAAAAAACAAAAAAAACAACCAATACATCAAAACAAAAGAAAAAAACAACAAAAACTTACCAAGAGAACACGTTTCCTCAATCTTGCTCATGTTAAAGCAGCTCTCCTTGTTGTGGTAGGCAGACTTGCACCAGGAACAGCTGATCGCCACAATCTCTTTCGAGCCAAAGAGCAGTTTCGACTGGAACCCCTGCGAAGAAAAAGAAAAAGAATATTAGAGATAATTGCGATAATAAGGGATAGACTTGATAAGAATAGTTATATTAATGATATAGAATGTAATATCAATTATAGAAACAACAACAATAATGATGATGATAATAATAATGACAAAAAAAAAAAACAATAATAATAACAAAACACCATCTACCATTTTCTTTTTCAACAATTACAAATATTCCCTTTTTTTCAACAATAACGATTTTTTCCCTATTTTTTCTTTTTTTCAACAACCATCAATCTTCACAATTTTTAAATTTTTACAACAATTACAAATCTTCCCCATTTTCCCCCAATTCTTTTTTCAACAATCACAAATCTTCCCCATCTTTTTTATCAACAATCACAAACCTCCTCCATCCCCCCCCCCTCATTTCCAAACAATTACCCCCTTCCCCTTTCTATCCATCTCCTTTTCAACAATCACAAAATACTTGAGAACCCGCCCGTGGACCTCACACCAACCCGCCCCAATTTACCTGTGCAAGAATCATTAGCTCTATGAAGATAAGGTACCTGTCACAGTCGGAGAGTTTGCAATTTTCTGAGTAGCCAATTTTTTATGAGTAGCGACAAAGAAAGACGAGAGCTGGATAACGTCGCTCCTTCTTACGTGTCAAAAAGAAAGAGAGAAAGAAAGAAGGAAAGGAAGAAATATGTAGTCGCTATGACAGTAATTATTAGAAAAAATATCGGAAGAGTAAGAAATAAAGAAGAAAAAGAAAAAAGAAAAAGAGGAGAATGAGAAGAGAGAGAGAGAGAGAGAGAGAGAGAGAGAGAGAGAGAGAGAGAGAGAGAGAGAGAGAGAGAGAGAGAGAGAGAGAGAGAGAGAGAGAGAGAGAGAGAGAGAGAGAGAGAGAGAGACATAAACAGAAATACGAAGAAAAAAAGAAGAAAAAGAAGAAAAGAAAGAAAAAAGAAAAAACGCACAAAAAAACCCTCCCCCCCCAAAAAAAAAAAAAAAAACAACAATAAATAATAAATAAATAAAACAAACACGCACACAATCCAACCAATCCCAATCCCAATCCCACACACACCAAAGAATCAACCCTCCAATGCTCGAGAAAACCAGTGCATAACCCCCCTCCCCCGCCCCGCCCCCCCTTCCATAAACAACCCCCGCCTCTTCCTCCGACCGTAAAAACACCGTGTTATATCTCCCTCTCCAACGACGCCAGGCACTAATGACAAAGCACGCGGGAGAAAGGAAGCAATTATCGTTAGTAATACATACTCGCGGCTGACTTATGGCCGTGTCGTGTGAGGCAGATAAATGGAGAGGGAGAGGGGAGAGGGAGGGGAGGAGGGAAGGGAAGGAGGGGAGGGAGGGAGGGAAGGGGGAGGGGGGAAGAAGAGAGGGGGGGGAGGGAGGGAGAGGGAGGAGGGGAAGGGGGGAGGGGAGGGGGAAGGGAGGGAGAGAGGGAGATAGGGAAGGAGGAAGGAGGGAGGGGGGAAGGGGAGGAGGGAGAGGGAAGGGAAAGGAGGGAGAGAGGGAGAAAAAGAAGGAGGAAGGGAGGAGGGAGGGAAAGGAGAGGTAAGAGGGAGAAAAGGAAGATATATATGGATGAAGATAGATAGATAGACAGACAGACAGGGAAGGAAAAAAGGTGATAGAAAAAAAAAAAAAATAGAAAAAGAAAGAGAGAAAGAGACAGAGAAAATCATAAAAGAAAAACAGTGAAAAATAATGAGAGAGAAAGAGAGAGAGTGACACCCTTTTAATGAAGGTCTGGGCATACCTATTGCTCCCTAATTACAAACCGTTGCACCGAAAAAAAGAAAAAGAAAAAAGAAAAAAAAAAAAAAAGTCACGTGACACATGCCCAGCGCGAGTCCCATTACTTTTAATTATCGAGGCTGTAAATCCTTCCGCTTCACCTAAACCTTCGCGTGATTACAGCCTTCCGTCTAATGAATACATATTTACATATATATTTAAGAAGGGACACACTTACCGGAGTTAGCAATTTGCTAGCGGAGTTAGCGATATACTAGCGGTTTCGTAGCGGTTAGCGATTTACTAGCGGGGTTAATTCGTACCTGAGGATCCAGGGTAATTACAGGTAATCGAATGCACGCGCGCACGCGCACACACACACACACACACACACACACACACACACACACACACACACAAACACATGAGGAAAGCCGAAGGGTGAAATGAACAAAAGAAACATGCCACTTTACGTTCTTTAATTATACGACGGACGGTAGCGAAATAGTCGCAAAAATAAAGCAAAATAATATAAATGATGATGATAATAGTAATAATAATGATATTAAAAAATAAGAACAATAAGCATAATGCAAAATAAAAGCTATAAAAATATAAGAAAAATAAAATATAAAAAAATAAAACAAATGAAGACACGAAAACAAACGAAACGCGATTCCAACCCAATTTTCCCGCCAAATTTTCTGCTGCTCGTTCTGCGACGTCGACCTTGGCTTCGTCTTAAAAATAGATCTTATTTCGCGCAACCCATTCCCCGAGGGCAAATCTGCGAAAACAAAGCCACTTGCAGGAAGCTCCAAATTTGCACTGAGTGAAAAAGTAAACGTGAATTATCGTTCTTCTTTGTCGCGCCGAACGCTCCGAGGGCGGGCGAGACTGACATCGGATTCCGCCGAAAAATAATAATAAAAACAAGAAAAAAAATATATGCTTACTTGAATGCATAGAGAAACAAAAATCAATATATACAGACGCATAAAATATGTGTGTAATTACTGTATGTATGTATGTACGAATGTGTGTGTATAGATAGATAGATACCAAGATATAGACAGATGTATACAAACATAGACAGAGAGAAAGAGAGAGAGAGAGAGAGAGGGAAAAGGAGGGAGAGGGAGGGAGAAGGAGGGAGGAAGGGAGAAAGAGATAGAGATATTTCACATAAGGATACTACCCTTTCCCGAAATGAAACAAGACAAACAAACAAAAAAAAAAGAGACATGTAACCGACAGCGAGACGCCATGACCCCCCCCCCCCAACCCGCGTAAATTCGGAGCTATGAAGGAGGGAGCGAATTTACCATCATTTCCTATCAATATTTTACCCCCATTTATTTACCCGTCTCCCTCCCAACAGTTCTACTATTATCTACTCTACTTTTTCACCTTCTATTGATCTACCTGTCAACCCCTCCCCCCCCCTCCCCGGCCTCGTCTGTCCAACAGGTAACAAAACAACCTAATTACGTATTCCCTTTTAAGACCCTGACAATACAAAAGCACAATGGCGTATGGGATAGGTCTTACCCGTAGAGGCGGGTGAATTGATATTTCTCTTTATTGGTGATACGTTATACGCTTTATTCTTTCATCATTCTCTCTCTCTCTCCTTCTCTCCTTCTCTCTGTCTCTCTTTTCTCTCTCTGTCTCTCTCTCTCTCTCTCTCTCTCTCTCTCTCTCTCTCTCTGTCTCTCTCTCTCTCTCTCTCTCTCTCTCTCTCTCTCTCTCTCTCTCTCTCTCTCCTCTCTCTCTCTCTCTCTCTCTCTCTCTCTCTCTCTACACATTCACACACACACACACACACACACACACACACACACACACACACACGCAACACACACACACACACACACACACGCAAGCAGGCTCACACCACACATACAACCAAACACACACATCCCCCCACACCACACCCACATACACCCCACCCCTTCCCCAAACACACCCACGCCCACGCACGCCCACGACCATCCTTCCACCCGCGGCCGATGATCCACTGTGACGTCTGTGTAATGAGGTTCGAACGGCGTCGCTTCATCGGGGTGGCATTGGGAGCTCGAGGGTGAGGGGCCAAAAGCTCCATTGGGGCTGAACCTTGAGGAGGAGCTTGAGGAGGGGGGGTTATGGAGCTTGGGGGGAGCTTGAGAAGAACTTGAACTTAAGAAGGAATTGAAGGAACTTGAGAAGGGAATTGAAGAGCTAGGGAGGGAGTTTTAAGGAACTTAAACTTGAAGGAACTTGGAGCTTGGGGGCGGGGGGCTTGAGAAGGAACTTGCAGTTTGAGGGAGCTTGAGAAGGACCTTGAAGGAGCTTGAGAAGGAACTTGAAAAGGACTTGGAGCTTGGGGGGGCTTAAGGACCTTGAAGGAGCTTGAGAGGAAGTTTAAAGAGCTTGGTGGTGCTTGAGAGGGAACTTGGCGGAAGTTGACTTATATCGTATTTTCGTATTTATATTATTTTACATTCCCAGTAATGTAACATTTCCATTCATATTCCCACTCCCATTCCTTGCCATATCACATGCTAATTTACATCCCCAGTCATATCACATTTACAATTCCACCCCCAGTCATATCATATTTTTTAACTACACTTCCCAAATCCATCAAAAACAACACACCACGCCCACCCCTTCTTAAAACATTCCGCACGCCCACAAACCCGTAACTCTTCCATTATTTTTCCCCGCCCGCAGGATAAACCAATTTTGCAAAGACATCCTTCAAGGCAATCCTTCATAATCGTTCCTGGCGACTGATTAATTAACGGATCTCCTCGGGGCTCGAGTGATAACTTCTGCTGTGCAAACCGATTTATCACTTCGAGGATGACTTGTGCCTCGGAAGGTGTGTGTGTGTGTGTGTGTGTGTGTGTGTGTGTGTGTGTGTGTGTGTGTGTGTGTGTCTGTGTGTGTGTGTGGTGTGTGTGTGTGTGTGTGTGTGTGTGTGTGTGTGTGTGTGTGTGCGTGTGCGTGTGCTGTGTGTGTGTGTGTGTGTGTGTGTGTGTGTGTGTGTGTGTGTGTGTGTGTGTGTGTGTGTGTGTGTGTGTGTGTGTCTGTGTGTGAGCATGTCTGTGTGAGTGTGTGCGTTAACGCAATTCAGTGATTTCTTGAAATTCGTAGAGGAAACAGAGCAAAATTAAAGAGAACGAAGAAGGAACGAACGGAGAGACAAGAAGAGATTGGGAAAGAAAGCAACTTTTCAGCGAAGGAAGTTTTTAAATTCTTTTGTTACTCCAAAGGCAACTTCGCTAGCTTACACACGAACTTCTTCGGATCAACAGGTTCTTGGCTTCGGTTCCATCGACCCCTTCACTGCCCGGTGTATCGTTTCCTTGACCGTGAGCCTTTCCTTCGTTTTCGGTTTTCTCTATTTTCCTTTCGTATATTTTACGATACTAAAGATTGATAGATAAATAAAAAAGCATATCCTATGATGATAAAGACTGACAGATGACGATAAGCCATTAATCAGATTCTATAATGATTAAGACGTTAATGAAACACACACAAACCCTTTAAAGATGAAAACATACAAAAAATATAAATAAATCAATAAAATAAAATAAATAAATAAATAATAAATAAAAAATAAAAATAAATAATACATTAATTATCAAGTACAATAAATAAATACATGATAAACATAAAACCGTGTCCTCACTCGACGTAAACAAAAGGACATAAACAAATGACGCAATCTCGCTGCCCTGGGGAGGCGCTGAAGTTGCCTAATGAGATGGTCTCCCTCGGTCCAATCTCTCACAACCCCAGTCAACAGCCACGGGGCAACTCACTTCCCTCCTCCCTCCCTTCCCTCCCCTCTCTCTTTCTCCACTTCCTCCCTTCCTCCTCTCTTCTCCTCTTTCTCTCCTTCCCTCCCTCCCCCCTCTATTCTTCCACCTTACACTCTCTCTCCCTCTCGCCTTCCTTCCCCCTCCTCTCTCTCTCTCTACCGACCTTCCCTCCCTCCCTCTCTTCTCTCTCCTTCCTCCCGCCCTCTCTTTCCTATCGACTCCCTCCCTCCTTCTCCTCTCTCCTCTTCCTTTCCCTCCTCTCTCTCTCCTTCCTCCCTCCATCTCTCGCTCTCTCACCTATTCCTCCCTGCCTCTCACCTCTTTCTCCCCTCCTTCTCTCTCTCCTCCAACTCTACTCCACTCCACTCCCCTCTGGCCTCCTTCTCCCTCTCCCGCTCCTCAACTCTTCCACTTCAATTCTACTACACCACAACGCCCCTTCTAGGTCTCCTTCTCCCCTCTCGCCTTTCCCTCCGTTTCTCCCTCTCCACCTCCCTTTCCCCACTCGCTTCAACCCTATTATCACCTCTTCCATTTCTAATTTCATTCTTCCATCCTCTCCACCTCCCTTCCCCTTCCACTATTTCTACTCATTTCACACACACGCACATACACACACGCAC
>NW_020870686.1:96040-101040 GCF_003789085.1 Penaeus vannamei
CTAACCCTTCTCATACCTCACACTCCCCCTATTCCTCCTCCTCCTCTTCCTCCTCCCTTGCCCATGGGTGTCTTTTGCCGCCCCTCCTCCTCCTCCTCCTCCCCCTAACTATCCACCCCCCCCTTCCGCTACTCATCCTCAACCTCCTCCCTTCACCTCTTCACTCCTTGACCCTACCCCCCCCCCCCCCTACCACAGACCACACCTCGGCCCTCCCAGGTCTCGCCAACTCCGTCTCCGTTGACATACGTACATGCATATAGACATACATACATGCAGTCTCCGTTGACATACGTACATGGAGTCTCCGTTGACATACGTACATGGAGTCTCTGTTGACATACGTACATGCAGTCTCCGTTGACATACGTACATGCAGTCTCCGTTGACATACGCACATGCATACAGACATACACACATGGAAATCTGCTTTTGTTGACACTGTTGCTGGCACTGCTACTGACCCTTCCCAGCTGGCATTCGGCTTCTGACACGTCTGACTCTAGCGAACGGGTCTATTGCTGACACTTTTGCTTCGAAGACTCTACTTCTGACACTCTCCTCGTCACATCGGCATTATATTGTTGATATATCGCTACTGACACCCTGCTGCTGACATACCGCTAGTGACACGTCTCTTGATACACCACTTCTGGCACTTTGCTGCTGACACACCGCTTCTGACACTTCTCTCGACATACCGCTTCTGACACACCGCAAATGACACTTCTCTCGACACACCGCTTCTGACACTTCCCGACACACCGCCTCTGACACTTCTCTCGACACACCGCTTCTGACCTTGTTATTAAATACAATGCTAATGACACTTCTTACGGCACACCCCTACTGACACTTGCTGACACTGTGCTTCAAACATAATCTGCTGACGATGGCGAGCCCCGGCAATTACCTCGCTGACCTTTCGTGCCTTCGACGCAGCGGCCTCGCAAGTACACGGTCATTTCCTTCCATTTTTATGCTGACAGGTCGCTTCGGACACCCTCTACTGCTGACAGGTCGCTTCGGACACCCTCTACTGCTGACAGATCGCTCTCTCTACTGCTGACAGATCGCTCTAGACACCCTCTACTGCTGACAGGTCGCTTCGGACACCTCTACTGGCTGACAGATCGCTCTAGGTCTACTGCTGACAGATCGCTCTAGACACACTCTACTGCTGACATCGGACACCCCTCTACTGCTGACACATCGGCTGCTGACAGATCGCTCTAGACACCTCATTCTGTTAGACCATCGCTCTAGACACTACTGCTACTGACTGACAGATCACCCTCTACTGCTGACAGATCGCTCTAGACAGTGCTGACAGGTCTTGACTAGGTGCTGACAGGTCGCTTCGGACACCCTCTAGTGCTGACAGGTCGCTTCGGACACCCTCTAGTGCTGACAGGTCGCTTCGGACACCCTCTAGTGCTGACAGGTCGCTTGACAGGTCGCTCTTCTTGACACCCTCTAGTGCTGACAGGTCGTGACACCTAGTGCTGACAGGTCGCTCTTGACACCCTCTAGTGCTGACAGCTCTTGACACCCTCTAGTGCTGACAGGTCGCTCTTGACACCCTCTAGTGCTGACAGGTCGCTCTTGACACCCTCTACTGCTGACACTTAACTTCCAGCGCACACTATTGTCAGCTTTACCTCAAACAATCAACTACAGACTCGTTTGTTTCTAGAAATCTGTGCAACTGACACTTCTGCATCGAACACCCAATCCTGCTGACACTTGTTACAGCTGATATACCGCTGCTGACGTGGACGGCGAAAACCGATATCGAAAAGTGACTCAATTATTTCGTTATGTAAATATTTGCTATTTGCGCAGCTGAGAATTTTAAGGTTTCGCGAGTCCACTGCGTCTAAAAGGTTTGCTCTAATTTGTCTTCAAGATCAATTTACTAATGAATTGAGTCTTTCTTTGCATTCTTTACTCGTCCGCTCTTGGTTCCGTTTTTATTCCCTATTCTTATTTTTTTTCTCTCTTGCTTGCTTCTCTTAACCACTCGTTATATTTTTTTTTCTTAATTTACTCTAACTACTATGCGTTCTTATAGCTTCGAGCTCATTATCTCTCTCTCTCTCTCTTCTCTCTCTCTCTCTCTCTCTCTCTCTCTCTCTCTCTCTCTCTCTCTCTCTCTCTCTCTCTCTCTCTCTCTCTCTCTCTCTCTGTCGCAAGCGCGTGATTTGCATCGCTTCCTTTCCAATTAAGTGAACATATCATCTTTGTTGCAATTATATAACTTCTGCTTAAAATCTTACTTTTGCATTTCCGTACTAGGAAATGTGTATACATACACACATGTATATAAATTCGTATACATTTTCCCCTCTGATGTGTGGTGTGTGTGTGTGTGTGTGTGTGTGTGTGTGTGTGTGTGTGTGTGTGTGTGTGTGTGTGTGTGTGTGTGTGTGTGTGTGTGTGTGTGTGTGTGTGTGTGGACGCAAACACAGAACGCGTACACACAAGTAAAGATAGGATGAAGGAAGGAGGGGAGTGAGGAGAGAGAGAGAGAGAGAGAGAGAGAGAGAGAGAGAGAGAGAGAGAGAGAGAGAGAGAGAGAGAGAGAGAGAGAGAGAGAGAGAGAGAGAGAGAGAGAGAGAGAGAGAGAGAGAGAGAGACACCTAAGCCTCACCTGCACCACGGGGCAATTAAGGCAGCGAGAACTCAGCAACTCTGCAAGACGCACCTGTCCCGCCGTGCAACCCGAATACAAATATCAAACCAACCTGAAAATCCCGCGGACGAAGAACAAGACCAATAAACACCAATAAACAAGAGAAAAACAACGTGGTGTGAGAAGGCGAGTGCTTGCTTCCCTGCTCGCGGACGGCCTTGTCCAGAGAGAGAATTCCCGCGGTCATTTCTTCGGCTCCAGAAAGCTTTCATCCGGGATTTTCTGTCCTTTTGAATCACCATTAGTCTCCTCTAGTGGCACTGTGCCTCGGGGAGTGCCACTCTGTCATGTGCCAGTACGCGAATGGGGAAGAATTTGGCACTTTGAGTCTTTCTTGGCATTCTTTATTCGTTCCGCTCTTGGTTCCGTTTTTATTCCCTATTCTTAACTTGCTTTCTTTTTTTTTTACTCTCTCTCTCTGCTTCTTTTTACCACTCGTTACTTTTTTTTTCTTAATTTACTCTAACAACTATGCGTTCTTATAGCTTCGAGCTCATTCTCTCTCTCTCTCTCTCTCTCTCTCTCTCTCTCTCTCTCTCTCTCTCTCTCTCTCTCTCTCTCTCTCTCTCTCTCTCTCTCTCTCTCTCTCTCTCTCTCTCTCTCCCTCTCCCCCACACACACACGCACACACACACACACAAACACACACAACACACACACACACACACGCACACACGCACACACACACACACACACACCACACACAACACACACACACAAAACACACACACACACACACACACACACAACACACACACACACACACACACACACACACACACACACACACACACACACACACACACACACACACACACACACACACACACACACACACACACGGACAGACACCATCGACGCGGGTACGAATGTCCGTTTCGGATTCCAAGAAAACTTTTGGGATTGTAAACGATATTGTTCGCCGGTAAGTTTTCGCGACTGTCTTGCTCGAGAGGGCAGCTGAGGATCCTTAGGGAGAGGGAGAGGGGGGAGAGGGAGAGCGAGGGAGGGAAAGGGAGAGGGGGGAGAGGAGGGGAGGGGAGGGGAAGGAATGGGAGAGGGGGGGAGAGAAAAGGAGGGGAGGAGGGGAGGGAGGGAAAGGGGGAGGATGGGGACGGGACGGGAGGGGAGGGGAGGGGAGGGGAGAGGAAGGGAGGGGAGGGGAGGGGAGGACGGAATGAGAGAGAAGATGGGAATAAGGGCGGGAGGGAAAGGGGGAGGATGGGAAGAAGGGAGAGAGGGAAAGGGGGAGGACGGGTGGGAAAAGGAGGGGAGGGGAGGGAAAGGGAGGAGAGGGTAGAGAAGGAAGGACGGAATGAGAGAGAGGATGGGAAGAAGGGCGGGAGAGAAAGAGAGAGGATGGGAAGGAGAGGGAGGGAAGGACGGAAAGAGAGAGTGAGGATGGGAAGAAGGGCGGGAGGTAAAGGGGGAGGACGGGAGGGAAAGGGAGGGAAGGACGGAATGAGAGAAAGGATGGGAATGGGAGGGAGGGAAAGGAAGAAGAGAAGAAGGAAACGGATGGAAGGACGGAATGAGAGAGGATGGGAAGAAGGGAGGGAGGGAAAAGGAAAGGGAGAGGATGGGAGAGGAGGGAGGAAAAGGGAGGAAGGAAGGGAGAAAAACGGAGGTTGGGAAGGAAGGAAGTGATGGGAAAGCGGGAGAATAAAGAAGAGTTGAGAGGGAGGAAGTAGGGAGGAAAACGGAGAGTGGAAAAGGAGGCGCTTGGGAAAAAGGGGAGAAGAATGGAGAGGATAGGAGGGAGGAAGGGGAAGGGAGAAGATGGGAAGGAGGGAGGGCAAGGGAGAGGCTGAGAGGCGGCGTGAGAGGGAGAAGGAGAGTTTACGATATATATCAAAGAGCGAATACACATGAAAGAAGCCACTGAAGTGAAAAATAAAGAACGGAAGACGAGGGAGAGAATAATAACCTTAGATAAAACGAAACAAAACAAAACAAATAAAAACAAGACACAAATAACGAAACAAGACAAAAGAAAATAGAAACCAAAGAAAATTGGAGACAATGTAACCCCCCCATCCTCCCCTCCACCCCCCAAAAAAAAGAAATATAAAATAAATAATTTTTCCCGCCATTCGGACGCCGCATCACCTCGACTCCGCGCCAGAATTCTCCTTAAAGGATTTTTTTTGTCTTTCAGGACATAATCGGAGAAGACAGGCCTCGTGCCCCTACTTTGTCTTCTTCTCTCTTTCTCTTTCCCTTTCTCCCTTTCTTTTTCAGTTATTCACGCACTCTTTCTTTCTCTCTCTCTCTCTCTCTCTTTCTCTTACTAACTCTCTTCTCT
>NW_020870686.1:111040-116040 GCF_003789085.1 Penaeus vannamei
GAGAAAATTTTAAAAAAGAGACATAAAAGATAATAGAAATAAATAGAAAAACCAAGAATGATACAAAACATGAAAATGGAAAAAGAGATAAAGAGAAAAAACATATTGAGTATACGAGGGAGAAAGAGGTCGAGAGAGAGTGGTGGGAGAGAGGAGGAGGAGGAGGAGGTAGAAGGAAGAGGAGGGAGAGGAGCGAAGAAAGGAGAAGGAAGAAGAGGAGTCGCTAAATGGAGAAGGGAAAAAAGGAGGAGGGAGAATTGAGAAGGGAGAAGGAGGCACAAAGAAGAGAGAAGGGAGAAGAGGAGAAGAAGGGAGGAGAAGTGAGAGAAGCACAGAGAAGGAGGAGAAGTGAGGAGGAAGCACAGAGAAGGGAGGAGAAGTGAGGAGGTGAGGACAGTGAGGCACACAGGCGCACCTCCGCCCTGAGCAATGAGCCAACTTCTATCTCCCTTTCTTCCCCTTCTCCCCTCCTTCCCTTGTTTGCTCTTGCACCCCCAGGGCCTCTTCCCCATCTCCCTTCTGCTCCCTAACTGTACCTTGTCTCCTCTGCCCTGTCCCTTCCTCCCTTACCTTCCCTCCCGTTCTCTTTCTACCTTTTATCTCCCCGTTTCTCCTCTCTCTTACTTTCCCTCCCACTCCCTTTCCATCTTCCCTCTCTCCCTCCCTCTCTTTCTCTACCTTTCCCTCCCTTTCTACCTTCCGTCTCCTCATTCCTCCCCTTCCTCCCTTCCTTTCCCTCCCACTCCCCTTCCGCCTTCCTTCCCTCTCTCCTCCCTTCCTCACCTTACCTTTTTCTCCCCTTTTACCTCTTCTGTTTCCTCTTTTCCTTCCTCCTTCTCTCTCGCGCCATTCCCTGACTCGCTGCCCACATCATACTACCCGGATGTGAGGTTTTAATTTTCCTCGACGGATTAAAAATGACTCGCACTGTCAAGGAATTACGGGGGAGGGGGGGGGGAGTGGCTATCAACTACTGAATGAAGAAAAAGTATTGGCAATTAAGTGAGAAAAAAAAAAAACAATCACATACAAATATAGACACACGCACACAACACACACACACAAAATATATCGAAACATCAACAAATTCAACAAAACCATCACATCAACTCACGGGTGGCGACAAAATTAACTGATCATAATAATGTGAAAAAAAAACAAAACGAATGAGTCAGGACATTTTTATTTTTCCCCGCATGTTTAGACGTGGCCGACCACACATGCCCCTTTCCCACAGCCACATAACACATATTGAACTAGACGCCCGCGCAATCATGCCATGGAGTATAGCTATTTCACAGAACCAACCAACCGTGGGAAAATATAAGACACTTAATTACATATTGAAGATTCCTTTTGGGAGGGGAGGAGAGAGGGAGAGGGAGAAGGAAGAAATATGGGAGAAAGAAGAGGGAGGGAGAATATGGGAGAGGGAGAGGGAGGGAGAGAGGAGAGGAGAGGGAGAGAGAGAGGGAGAGAGGGAGAGAGGGAGAGGGAGAGGGAGAGGGAGAGAGGAGAGAGAGAGAGAGAGAGAGAGAGAGAGAGAGAGAGAGAGAGAGAGAGAGAGAGAGAGAAGAGAGAGAGAGAGAGAGAGAGAGAGAGAGAGAGAGAGAAGAGAGAGAGAGAAAGAGAAAGAGAGAAAGGGAGACAGACAGAGCCGAGAGAAACAACCTGATTAAAACAAAGCAAAATGCCAAGTAACGGATCCTATCTACTCAACGCCCACATCTACCGAACTCGCCCTGCCCGAAGTAATCATTTGGCCGACGCAGTGTATAACCTAATTACCCCCCCCCCCCTTTGGTAGAATCCCTCTTGGCTCCCCAGGAAAACAATCCAATTATCTGGATAATCTTTACGCGTATCCACCTTTGATAAAGATTCAGACATAGGCTGGACTAAAGCGCTTACGTAGGTCACACCTTTTCGTTAATATATATGTTCATGTAATCATCATTATTATCATTTCTGTTATTACTATCATCATCATTCATATATCATTTTCATTATTATTATTGTTGTTGTTGTTATTGTAATCATCATCATTATTGGTATCATTATTATTACTAATCATTTGATATAACACTTTATGAATCCACAGTTCGGGAAGAAGAGGCCCTATTACATAACACCCTGAGACAGATACCAACGGGACGGTGTACCATGAGCCCCGCTTAAGGGAAGGGACTGATAAGGATTCTCGAGATGCCACCTGAGAAGGAGAGCTTCCGCGCGTCCCAAAGAGGATTTCGGGACTAGTGAATGCTGTGGGATTACAAGGGATTATGAAGGAACGACCGGCAAATGCAGGCGGGTTTGCGGATCCTGCGGCGAACGCGGCGGGAGAGGGATGTGAACGGGCGGCGACGGAGGCGGGAGAGGGATGTGAACGGGCGGCGACGGAGGCGGGAGAGGGATGTGAACGGGCGGCGACGGAGGCGGGAGAGGATGTGAAACGGCGGCGACGGAGGCGGGAGAGGGATGTGAACGGGCGGCGACGGGGCGGGCGAAAAGCGGGCGGGAGAGGGATGTGAACGGGCGGCGACGCGGGAGAGGGATGTGAACGGGCGGCGAGGGGCGGGAGAGGGGGAACGGCACGGGCGGGAGAGGGATGTGGAGAGGGATGTGGGCGGCGACGGAGGCGGGGCGGATGTGCGGGGAGGCGACGAAGGAGGCGGGAGAGGGAATGTGGGCGGCGACGGCGGCGGAGAGGGATGTGAACGGGCGCGACGGAGGCGGGAGAGGGATGTGAACGGCGGCGACGGAGGCGGAGAGGGATGTGAACGGGCGGCGACGGAGGCGGAGAGGGATGTGAACGGCGGCGACGGAGGCGGGAGAGGATGTGAACGGGCGGCGACGGAGGGCGGGAGGGATGGTGAACGGGACGGGCGACGGAGGCGGGAGAGGGATGTGAACGGGCGGCGACGGAGGCGGGAGAGGATGTGAACGGGCGGCGACGGCGTCGGGAGAGGGAGTGTGAACGGCGGCGAGAGGCGGAGAGAGGGATGTGAACGGGCGGCGACGGAGGCGGGAGAGGGATGTGAACGGGCGGCGACGGAGGCGGGAGAGGGATGTGAACGGGCGGCGACGGAGGCGGGAGAGGGATGTGAACGGGCGGCGACGGAGGCGGAGAGGGATGTGAACGGGCGGCGAAGAGGATGTGGAAGAGGGATTGTGCGGGCGGCGACGAGGCGGGAGAGGGATGTGAACGGGCGGCGACGGAGGCGGGAGAGGGATGTGAACGGGCGGCGACGGAGGCTGGAGAGGGATGTGAACGGGCGGCGACGGAGGCGGGAGAGGGATGTGAACGGGCGGGTCCTTCTCACACTCTAAGCGCACACGTACATACGCAATAACAATCATAATCACACAAATCTGAGCGCAGGCAACACTTGTTACATGACCCGTATACCTGCTTCCCATCCAAGCGTAGTTCCAGCCAGAGCCGAAAGGGGTACCGCGCAACCTGCAGTGTTACCATGCACAAGAATCCTCCATCCGACCATGAGCTCCGTCGGCAGTGTTACCATGCACGAGAATCCACCTGCCGGCCGTGAGTTTACCCGCCACACAAACGAGCCGTGAGCTTATCGCCTTGGAAGGGGAAAACAAAACAAATACGACAGCAGTAAATGTCCGAGAAGCGCGCCTTAAACGGAGGTGGGAGGAGGGAGGGGTGAGGGGAGAGAGGACAAGGGGAAGGAGAGAGAGAGACGGAAGAGGGGAGAGAGAGGAGCGAAGAAGAGAAGGGGGTAAGAGGAGAGAGAGGAAGAGGGGGAGAAGAGGGGAAAGAGGGAGCGAAGGAGAGAGGTAAAGAGAAGGGGGAAGAAGGGAGAGAGATGGGGAAGAGAGGGAGAGAGGGAGTGAATAGGAGAGGGGGGGTGAGGGAAGAGAGGAAGAGAAAGGGTGATGCTCTCCTGCCCGGGAGAAATAGACAGCGATCGCCTTCAAAGGAGTAACAAAAACATACAAGAAAGCTTGAGAAAAACAGAGAACGAGAGATAGATAGATAGATAGATAGAGAAGGGAGAGGGTGAGGGTGAGGAGAGAGAGAGAGAGAGAGAGAGAGAGAGAGAGAGAGAGAGAGAGGAGAGAGAGAGAGAGAGGAGAGAGAGAGAGAGAGAGAGAAGAGAGAGAGAGAGAGAGAGAGAGAGAAGAGAGAAGAGAGAGAAGAGAAAGAGAGAAGAGAAGAGAAGAGAGAATGAGAAAGAGAGAGAAAATATATATCGCAATATCGATTCATTTCCAACAGAAGAAAACGGAGCGTGCGTGCGTGCGTGCGTGCGTGCGTGCGCGTGCGTGCGTGCATCCTTCCCAACCGAAGGAACTGAAGTATCATAAAATATTCATCCGCATTCGAGAATATTGGCAAATCGGATGATGCATGAAGACAAGACGTCGCCCAAGAAAATGACGCATCCGAAACAGATAATAAAAATGGAATAATAATAAGGAAAAAAAAAACTGAAATCTTCTGCCCAGGGAAAGAGCAAAGGACGCAGACAAGAGCCACCAGCGCAGTGACTTGAGGTAATGGAACTTGAAAGCAAATATGGCAACGGCTGAACATGCAGAGACAGGGGCGGGGGGGGGGGGTAGGGTAGAGGTAAGGGGAGGGAGGGAGGGAGGGGAAGAGAGAGAGAGAGAGAGGGGCGAGGGCGGGGAAGGGGGGAGGTGGGGGAGGAGGGAAAGAGAGGGAGAGAGAGAGAGGGCGAGGCGGGAATGGGGAAGAGGGGAAGGAGAGAGAGAGAGAGACGAGGGCGGGGAAGGGGGGAGAGGTGGGGGAGAGGGAAAGGGGAGAGAGAGAGAGGGGCGAGGGCGGGGAAGGGGGAGGTGGGGGAGAGGGAAAGGGGAGAGAGAGAGAGAGGGGAGACGAGGGCGGGGAGGAGGGAAGGTGGGGAGAGGGAAAGGAGACAGAGAGAGAGAGAGAGACGAGGGCGGGGAAGGGGAGGGGGAACAGGGGAAAGGGGAAGAGAGGGAGAGAAGGGTAAGGGGGGGAG
>NW_020870686.1:121040-123653 GCF_003789085.1 Penaeus vannamei
CCCTCATGCCCCCCACCCACCCCACCCCCCTGTGGCCAGCGGAAAACCCACTCAGCTGATGCAACCTCTCATGCGCTCTCGGCTCCGCCCGCCTCATCAGCTGCACACCTGGCCCTTCGCGGCGGAGGGGGGAAGGGGGAGGAGGGAGGGAGGGGAGGGAAGGGGAGGGGAGGGGAGGGAGGGGAGGGAGGGGGAGGGAGGGGAAGGGGAGGGGAAGGGGGGAGGGGAGAGGGAAGGAGAGGAAGGGGGGCTGAGAGGGAGGGTTGAGGAGAGAGGGAGGGTTGGGGGAGGAGGGACTGTAAGAGCCGAGAGGGAGGGAGGAGGAGGGTCAGAGGGAAGGAAGAAAGGGAGGAAGAAAGGGAGGGGCTGTATGAGCGAGAGGAGGGTGAGGAGAGAGGGAGGGAGGAGGTCAGAGGAGGGCTATAAGAGCGAGAGGAGGTGAGGAGAGAGGAGGGGGAGGCTGTAAGAGGCGAGAGGGAGGGTGGGGGAGAGGGAGAGATGAGGGAGGAGGGCTGTAAGAGGCGAGAGGGAGGGGTGAGGGGAGAGAGGTGGAGGAGAGGGGAGGGGCTGCAAGAGCGAGAGGGAGGAGGAGGAGTAGAGATGGTGAGCGTGCGCGCGGGAGAGGAAAGAGAGAGAGGGAGAGGGAGATGAAAGAAGAAAGAAAAAGAGACAGAGAATGAGGGAAAGAAAGTGAGAAAAAGAAAGAGAAAAGAGAGAAAGAAAAAGAAACGAAAGAAAGAAAAATCCGAGGTGAGAGAGGGAGATGCTGAAGTGCACGAGACCCCAAAGTTGAAGGAATACTTCTATAAATCTGTTAACCTAAATGCGCTAATTTATATACTCATATCTATGCATCTATATCTCTTAAGTTATATTCATCTATCTGCATATTCATATCTAATCTATCTATCTGCATATCTATATCTACTTCCATTCATACCAGGCCTCTGTTTATCCATCTACCCACCTGTCCATCCACACACACAAGAAACAGACACAGAAGAAACGGCTTCAAAAGACAATGCAAGACGAAAGAAAAAACAAAACAAAGCGAAAACGATACCTATAGACTATACTTATATATGTACATACACATACACACACATTACACGTACAAACACACACACGTACAAACACACACACGCACAAACACACACGCTACACACGTACAACACACACACACACAGTACAAACAACACACACCACATACACACATATATATACATACATATATACAATATATAAATATATATACATACATACATATTCCAACAAATTTCAAAACAGCACGCACAAACCAACGCCCAGTACACACACGAGAGCATTCCGTCTAAAAATAACAGGAGAGGATGACATATCCAGGAAAAAAATGCATACAAAAAACAGCAAATATAAAAAAACATATATAGAAATTGACACGGTACATAAAAACTGCATATTAAAAAGAACAATGCATTTCCCGTAAAAAAAAAAAATTACAAAGGAAAATCAAAACGCGACATATGAAAACAGGGAACGAAATATTTTTGTAAAAAGTAACTATGAAAAACATACAATAAGGGAAAAATGCATATGGGAAGAAAAATTACCATCCCCTGAAATAAACACATGAAAACGAAAGAAAATGACATATTAATGAAAGAAAACGGCACATCAAAAATAAAAGAAAAAATATCAAAATAAAAGAAACGGCATATCAAAAATAAAAGAAAACGGCACATCAGAAATAAAAGCAAACGGCATTTTAAAAGAAGAAAAAAAGAGAGAAGACAAAATACAAAAAGAAGATAAATAAAGAAATAATCAGAGAATAAAAATAAAAGAAAACGGAATATCAAAAATCAAAGAAAACGGCATTTTAAAGAAAGAAAGAAAAATGAGAGAAAGTATAAAAAAGACAAATAAAAGAAAGCAGTGAATAAAAATAAAGAAAACGGCATATCGAAAATGAAAGCAAACGACATCTTAAAGAAAGAAAAAAAAGAGAAAACAAAATACAAAAAGAAAGATAAATAAAAGAAATCAGCGACTAAAATTAAAAGAAAAACACCCCCCCCCAAAAAAAAAAAAGAAAACGGGGTGTCCAAACCGCTCACCTGACACCCGCTGAGCACGTGACCAGGCAACAGCCACGCCCATCGCCGCTGCCCCGTTCCCGCGCGATTTCATGGGCTATTTAGGGCAAATTCTATTATCAAACCCTCAAATTTGGAAGCTGTAAAACGATCGCCACGCGGGAAGATGGAGACACCTAATCACATGGGCAAAGAACGCGGAGAGAGAGAGAGAGAGAGAGGAGAGAGAAGAGAGAGAGAGAGAGGAGAGAGAGAGAGAGAGAGAGAGAGAGAGAGAGAGAGAGAGAGAGAGAGGGGAGAGAGGAAGGGAGGGAGGAATGGGAGAGAGAAAAAATGGAGAGGAGAGAGAGTGAGTGAGGGGGGAAGGGTGAAGAGCGAGATAAAGGGGAGGTGGGAGAAGAGCAGAAAAAAAACACATAACCTAAACGTACACACACACACATCCACACCTCTCCCCCCACACACACACCCAGCCAAACATAATAAACACCCATCCTCCAACCTTATTAAAAAAAAAACTTTGAACAAATTTCCATTG
>NW_020870686.1:141253-146253 GCF_003789085.1 Penaeus vannamei
TAGAGGGTTTGTGTAGAGTAGGGGGCGCTAGGGGTGTGCGGGGGGGCGTTTGCGCTTGATGGGGGCGCTTGTGTGGGGGGGGGGCGCTTGTGTGTGTGGGGGTTGTGTGTAGGCGAATACGGGGGTGTGCGTATGGGTGCATGTGTATGTATGTACAGCTACACAGAAAACTAACGTTAGGAGTGTTAAAACATTCAATAACAATGTTATGGAAGGGTTATTATTTCGTGTTTCGAATCTGTCTCGTTCTAATTCATGTCTCGAACAGTCGTTCCGAAATTCACATCGATTCGCTGTGAGATGATGCTATTATGGAATATGCCTTACAATATTCAGATAAGCCACACATACCCAAAAGTAGCTGGGAAATTCTGGATACCAACAGTTTCGTGGTGTTAACAACTATATAGTTCATAAAGTATTGTTTGGCATGGTTTTCAAACGATACTTTCCTGTGTATCTGCACAGCACAGTATGTTTAGATGCACATATGTTGGGCGCATGGATCACCGCATCGATAACCATAAACATCCAGATATTAACCGCTTCACATATGGGATATAAATTCCTAGTCAATGCATTTACATAGTGTTCTCACTAAATAAACATCACCCCACCTGATTTAGCAGCGTATTGTCAACAATGAATTGCCGGCTGATATTTTGGCATAAATACATACACACTCAAACAAACATCCATTCATCCATCTATTTATAGAGATGTACAAATGCGTGTACGTGTGCGCGTGTATGTGTGGATACACTGCTGATACTTTACAAAGACTCCAAACCATCTTGCCGACAGACAAACGAACGAACAAGCCTAACAAACGGTCCAGCTGTTAACGGGTTTCCAACAGCACCATTCCTCGTCGAATTGTCTTTGATCGTCCATATGTGGTGCTGTGGACGCCGGTAACTACTCCAGTGGTGTTTGGAATCCATCAACGGCTTAGTGAGCTTGTAAATACTGTATCAGGTGCTTGAGAAAGGTAGGGAGGGGGAGGAAGGTAAGAGAATAGGGAGAGTGGGAAGGGAAGGAAGAGAATAAAGGAGAGGGGGGTTAGAAGGAAGGGAAAGGAAGGAAGGGGGTGAGGAAGGGAAGGGAAGGGAGGAGGGAGAGTGTGGGGGAGGGAAGGGAGAGTGGGTAGGGAAGAAGGAAAGGGAAGGGGAAGAAGGAAAGAGGAAGAGAGAAAAGAGAATAGAAAGAGAGAGAGAGAGCGCTAAAGCACCAGTCGTCTCCTCCACAGCCCCCTTAGCACCGTACCCAAGAAACCCCGTTAAAATGAACCGATACCAAGCGTCCTTAAATATCCTTCATCAGTAACCTCATCATTATCAGTACAAGATACGTTATAGCAATCATTACCGAAATACATGTTATGGTTATCATTATCGAGATTTCAGACGTTCTACCGATCATTATCAAGATGTATGATGGCGTGGTAATCATTATCGTTTTACCAATTACCATTATCGCATGGCAATGGTACCTGGGACTAGTAGCTGGGATTGGGACGGTTTTACTATCCGATCAAAGGAATAGGTTGTTTGTTCTCTTGTTTCGCCCGAAAAGGGACCTGTTTACTTTCTCGGTTTTATGGAAAAAAAGAGAGAAAAAAGGTTTTGTTTACTTCCTTAGCTCGATGTGGAATGGAATGGCCGAGATTTGCAGAGAACGTGATGGCAAATATATTCATGGTGATGGTGATGGGGAGAGGACGGTCTAGGGAGTGGTGATGGTTGTGACGGTGATGACACTAATGGTGATGGTGGTGGTGGTGATGATGGTGTATAATGGTGAAAATATTGTGAAGGTGATGTGGTAATGGTGGTGATTATGATATAATATGATTTACGTGATGGTGGTGATACTAATGGTGATGGTGATTGATATGATTAATGCGGTGTGCATGCTACTGACGATGTTATAGCGAAGATGGTGGTGTTTTGGGTTGTGGAAAAAATGGAATCTGTAACTCTGACTGTAATTAGAGTACGTTCTCCCCCGCCCCCCCCCCCTCCCGCCCCTGAGCTGTAATAAGAGCAGTACCTGTAATAATGAAGGTCCCTGAGGGAGAGAGGGAGGGAGGAGGAAGAGAGAGAGAGGGGAGAGAGGAGAGAAGAGGGAGAAGAGAGAGAGAGGGAGAGAGAGGGAGAGAGAGAGAGAAAGAAGAAAGAAAGAAAAAGAAAGAAATAAGAAACATTGATAGAAAGAAAGAAAGAAAGGAAAAAAAAAGAGAGAGAAGAGAGAGAGAAAAAAAGAAAAAAAAGAAAGAGATAGAAAGAAAGAGGGAGAGAAGAAAGAAGAGAAAAGAGAGATAGAAAAGAGAAAACAGAAAGAAAAGAAAGAAAGAGAAATAAAAAAGAGAGAGAGAGAGAGAGAGACAACCGATAAACCTCGAACAACAGCAAAAACAAACAAGAGAATGACCCCCTCCAAATCGAAGACAACAAATCGCTGATCCCCTCCACCCCCCCCCTCCTACCCCACCCCACGACCCACTCCAACCCACCCACACCCCCTCCCTCCTCTCCTTCGCCCTCCCACCTCCCCTCTCCGCAGAAACTTCGATCAGTGATAAGAAGTTCAGAGCTAACAACAAATTCCTAAATAAGTTCTATGTTGCCAAGACAGTCATCTCATTAAACCGGACAAGGAGAAAGTGTAGAGCGGAGGGGGAGGAGAAAGGGGGTAAGAGAGAGGGAATTGGGTGAGGGTGAGACGAGAGAGGAGAGGAGGGAGGAGGGAGAGGGAGAGAGGAGAGGAGAGGGAGAGGAGGAGGGTCAGAGGAGAGGAAGAGGAGTTGGTGAGGAGAGGGAGAGGGGAAGGTAGAGAGGGAAGGTAAGAAGGAGGGAGAGGAAGGAGGAAAGAGGGTAAGAGGGAGAGGAAGAAGAGGAGAGGTAAGAAGAGGAGAAGAGGAGGGAGAGTAGGTAAGAGGAAAAGAAAGGGAAGAGGCTAGGGGTGGGGGGTGCAGGTTGAGGCAGAAAGAGGAGGGGGCGAGGGAAAGAGGAAGGCCCTGCGTACCCTGTGCTACCAACCGAACAATGCAATTAAAGTGACAACAGTTTTCAGCCGTGGTCTGCTCGCTTCATTTTCCTCTTCTCTCTCTTTCTTTCCTTCTTTCTCCTCCCTCCCTCTCTTTCTATTTACCATCTTCTTTCCTCCCCTTCTCTCTTTCCTTCCTACGTCCCTTCCTCTCTCTTCATGCCTCTTTTCCCTTCCTTATCTCTCCTTCCTCCTCTCCTTTTCTCTCACCCAGGTCATCGTACGCTTCCAAATAATTTTCCTTTTTTCTTTTCTTTTTCACTTTATCTTTTCGTTCTTGTTCTGCTGAAGACGACGATGATGAGTAAAGTAAAGAAGGGAAAATAAACAAATAATTTCGGAGCTTAAAAACCATGTGGAAATCAAAGATCAGAATCCCCTTAAAAAACGAAAGAAAGAAGAAGAAATGGAAATCAAGGAGGATCCCCTTGTAAGAAAGAAAGAAAGAAAGAAGGAAATGGAAATCAAGGAGGTTCAGAATCCCCTTGTAAGAAAGAAAGAAAAAGAAAGAAAGAAAGGTTTCGAGGACTTTCTGTTTTGTTTCCGGGAGTGAAATATCGGTTCTAGGGGGGATTTGCGGCTTCCTGGTGCTTACCCCCCCCCCATCCTCCCTCTCTCTCTCTTTCGCTTTCGCTTTCTTTCTTTCTTTCTTTCTTTCTTTCTTTCTCTCTCTCTCTCTCTCTCTCTCTCTCTCTCTCTCTCTCTCTCTCTCTCTCCTCCTCCTCCCCTCTCTCTCTCTTCTGTTGGGATAATATCAGGTTCTTTAAAGTTAATTCATTCTCCAAGAACTTGGTCTGCATATTTAAATAATGTATGTAATTTGTAATACCTTCTCCTCTTTCCCTTTTCCTCTCCCTCTCCCTCCTCTCTTTTCCTCCCTTCCTCTTTCTCCTTTATTAACAATTGGTTCCAATGATCCTCTATTCTCTTGCACAACCGACCGGAGTTTCTCATTCTGATTCTGAAACAAATCCGCTTATGCTTTCCCTCTGTCTCTCTCTCTGTCTTTCTGTCTTTCTCTCTCTCTATCTTTCTTTCTCTCTCTCTGTCTTTTTCTCTCTCTAGTTCATTTTTTTCTTTTTTCCTGTCCCTGTTCATATTCTTTTTTTTTTTTCCTTTTGGTTCTTTTTCTCTTTCTCCTTTCTCTTTGTGCTCTCATTTTTTCTTCTTCTTGCTCTCCTAATTTTCCTCTTCTTTCTTTCCCCTTACAACTAACATCATGTTTCCCTTCTTTTCATCTTCAACCCACCCCCACCCCTCATCCCCCTTCGACCCCCCACCCCACCCCACCCTCCTCACCCCTCACCCCCTTCCAACCTATTTCAAGCTCCTTGAATTTGTCCTATGTCCTCTCTTTTTCCTCTCCCCACCCCCACTCCTCACTCTCATCCCTCATTCCTTCCCTAAGTAAAGTAAAAGGGGCAAAAAGAGAGATAAAGACTAAAGAAGAAAAAAAAAACAGGAAGACAAAAAATGCGCTAAAACCTACGGGATCGTTATCCACATTTCACTTACTTTGTAACAAGTAAAAGTAGAACTTATTTCTCTTTTACATGATGTAATATATTTCATTTAACCATGGACACTTACAGTAATCACAGAATACTGTTCTATGTCGAATATATGTATAACTCAATAATCATGACTGCCCACGCCTGAGCAGATAGCCACGGCGATGAATAAACGACATGCAGCATCAATTCCTCATATGCTGTGACGTCCATCCACCTACATAAATTCACAAGCTGTCGAGATATACTGACCGCCTACAACGCAAAATATGCATCATTCTGCATTGACAGGACACGAGAAAGTCGAAATGCTGATTATATATTCTATTCTAAATGATATTCAATAAATATAATATATATATATATTAATAATGATTATATCTTATATATATATAATAATAACAATATATATACTAGGAGCATCATTAATCACACCAACAA
>NW_020870686.1:151253-153753 GCF_003789085.1 Penaeus vannamei
TCTTTTTTTCCTTCGCAGTGTTAATAAGTCGTTCTTTCCTGTCTCTCATTTCCTTCTCTTTCTCCTCACCGCCCTTCTGATTCATTCTCTTCTGCCGCTTTTCCTCTTTACATCTTTTCTCTCCTTCCTTATTAACACTTCTTTCTTCTTATTTCCTACCTTCTTTTTTCTTTTTTCTTCTTTTCCGTCCCTCCTCCAGTTCGTTATTACCACACATTTCTTCTTATTTCCCTCGTTCTCTACCTTCTTTCCTCCTCCCTTCCATCTCTCCTCTCCTTCGTTATCTCATCTATTCCCATTCCCCTCGTTATTTACTTTCTTTCCTCCCTTCCATCTCCCCTTCGTTATTACCATTCTCCATTCCCTTTACCCTCCTCCCCTTCGTCATTACCACCCCCCATTCTCTTTCTCCCTTCCACCTCCTTCCCTTCGTCATTACCATTTCTCTATTCCCTTTTCCCTCCTCCCTTCCACCTTTTCCCCTTCGTCATTACCACTTCCCTCCTCCCCTCCCCTCTTCCTCATTCCCACACACCCCTTCCCTCCCCCTTCCACCTCCTCCCTCTTCCCCATTCCCCTCCTCTCTTCCACCTCCTCTTCTTTATTCCTGTTTTAGCCTCTATCGTAATCCGTTGTGTCTCGCCGCCGCTGTCTCTCTCGTGTTGCTACCTGCGTTTTCCCTTTGCATCAGACTCAGTCCAGGTGAATGCCCTCGCACTCTCTCTTATCTCTAGGTCTCTCTCTCTTATATCTTCTCTCTCTCTTTTTTTAGTTGTTTTCTTCTTTCTTTCTCTGTCTCTGTTTCTCTTTCTCTCGCTTTCTTTCTTCTTCTTCTCCGTCTCTGTCTCTCTTTTCTTCTTTCTTACTCTATCTGTCTTCTTGTTTTCTGTCTGTGTCTCTCTCTCTTCTCTTACTCCATTTCACTTTTCCCCTTCCTTCTTCCACTTCTTTAGTTTATCTGTTTTCCTTCTTTTCCTCTCTCCCTTTCGCTTTCAGCCATTTTGCTTTCTTTTCTCCCTACACTTTCTTCCTCTCTTATTTCCTCGTCTCTCCCCCCTCATCCTCTCCCTCTTTATCTGCTTACCTCCTTTCCGCTCCTCCCTTAATCTCCTTCTTCCCTCTTCCTCCCTCCGCCTTCTCCTTACCCCCTCCTCCCCCTCCCTCCCGTTCTTGCTTCTTCTCAGTCTCTTTTACCTCACTCTCCCTCCATCTCCGTACATCCTTCCCTTTTTCTATTTACTCCTCCTTATCCTCTTCCTACGACTACTACTCCTTCCCTTCTCCCACTTCCCCCTTCTTTCCATCTCTTTCCCCTATCCTCTCTTCTCTCTTCCCCCCCTCCTCCATCTTTCCCCCTCCTTTTTTCTCCCATTTCCCCCCTCCCTCTTTCCTCCTTCTTTTCTCTCCATTTCCGCTCTCCTCTTCGCCTCCTCCCTCTCTCCCAATTTTCCGCTTCCTGCCTCTCTTTCCTCCACTTCACCTTCCATTCCCTCCCCCATTCCTCTCCTCCCCTTCACCCTCTCCCTCCCCCACTTCCACCTCCATCCCTCTTCTCCCCCTCCCTTTCACCTCCTCTTTCTCCTCCTCTTCCCCCCTTTCCCCCTCCCCCCCCTCTCCTCCTCTCCTCCTCCCCCACCCCTCCTCCCTCCCCCTTCCTTCTCCCCCCTCCTTCCCTCCTCCCCCCCTCCCCTACCGAGACCCCCTTCGGCCCCGAATCAGAGGCAATGAATCGCCGACGTAATCCTCTGCTGACTTACATTTTCTCAAAGCCTTTGCTCTTCCTTCTCTCCTCTTCCGCCTCCTCGCCCCAACTTCCTTCTCGTCGCGTATGTATGTTGTGTTGTGTGTGGTGTGTGTGTGTGGTTGTGTTAGGGTGTGTAAGGGTGTGTGTGTGTAAGGTGTGGTGTGTGTGTGTGTGTAAGGGTGTGTGTGTGTGTAGTGTGTGTGTGTGTAAGTATGTGTGTGTGCAAGTGGTGTGTGTGTAGGGTGTGTGTGTGGTGTGTGGTGTGTTGGGTGGGTGGGGGTGGGTGGGGTGGGTGGGTGCGTGTGCGTGCGTGTGCGTGGTGTGTGTGCGTGTGGGTGTGGGTGGTGGGTATGCGTGTGGGCGTGGGTGTGTGTGTGCGTGTGTGTGTGTGCGTGTGTGTGTGTGCGTGGTGTGTGTGCGTATGGTGGTGCGTATGCGTGTGCCTGTGCGTGTCTGTCCATCCATCCGTCCCTCTCTACACTAACATTCATCTCCCTCCTCCTCCCCCTTCTCCTTCTCTTCCCGAGCGCGTCAAGAAAGAAAGAGAGAGAGAAAGAAAGAATAAGCCGCCGCCTACGTGGAGTATTATCATCCTTAATCCTCTTCTTCCTCCGTTCATTTTTCCATCTCGCCTCTCCCTCTCCTCTCTTCAGTCCTTGCGGTCTTTATCTCTCTATCCCTTATTCTCTCTCCCATCCCGTTTCTCTCACTCTCTTCCTCCCTCTCCCTTCCCTCTCTCCCTTCCTTCTCCCCCCC
>NW_020870686.1:158753-161253 GCF_003789085.1 Penaeus vannamei
TTCTATCTTATATGGTTTTATATTGTTATTTTTTCACTGAACGACGTTGCTGTTTCCACCACGAGACGAAAAGAAGAGATAATAATAATAATTTTTAAAATATACGTAAACAAACACTTCAACATCAGAACTGCGCATATTTCAAGTGGAAGCAATCATGATAAACAAACAAACATCTTTCCCTTTAAAATCAACCAACATAAATTAGCATTTGAACTACGTCACTCCAGATTAAAAATATTCCTCATCATACAATAAATTATTAGCCTGAAAGTAGATTCGGAAGTCTGTAGACGTCAAAAAACAACAACAACAACAACAGCGACAACAACAATAACAACAACAACAACAAACTTTCCGACCCGAAATTATTCAGTGCAAGAGATAATGTTGCAAGGGTAATGTTGCATAAAAGATCAAAGAGCAAGAAAAAGGATGTAGATTTTACTTATCTACCCCAATATATTGGCTGGGAAATGGGAGGGACAGAAGGAAGGAGGGATGGAGGGAGAAATTATGGGGAGAAATGGGAGGGAGAAAGGGTGAGGTGGAAGGAGGGAGGATGGGGGAGAGGTAGGAGGATGGGAGGATGGAAGAAGGGGATGGAGGGGGAAAGGGAGAAAGGGAGAGAAGGAAGGAAGAAGGGAAGGGAAGAGAAAGGAAGGATGGGAGAGATGGAGATTTGGAGGGAGGGAGGGAACGAAAGGAGATTGGAAGGGAGATGGGAGAGAGGGATGGAAGGAGGGAATGAGGGATGGCGGAGTGAGGATGGGAGGGATGGAGGGAGGAAGGGAAGAGGGAAGGTGGGAGGAGGGAATAAGAAAATACACAGAGAGAGGAGAGAGAGAGAGAGAGAGAGAGAGAGACAGAGAGAGAGAGAGAGAGAGAGAAGAGAGAGAGAGAGAGAGAGAGAGAGAGAGAGAGAGAGAGAGAGAGTAGAGAGAGAGAGAGAGACAAGAGAGAGAAAACAAAGACGGAGAGAAAGACAAAGCAAAATCACAAGAGAGCCAAAGTAATAAATAATCAAGCAAATAAACAAATAAAGGAAAATACATCACAGCTGACACCCGGTAAAATACGGTAATTGCCGATCTGGTATCTTTATTATCCCATAAATACGCGACGTCACCGTCCTTATCTGAGCACGGGAACTCGGTGGCTCTTATCTCCACTTGGACAGCACGGAAAGGTGAGGCAGTGGGGATTCTAGGAAGAAGAATCAGATACAAAAAGCAACACACACACACACACACACATAAAGACACGCACACGAACACGAAAAACGCACACAAACACACGCACACACAGAACACACGCACGACACACATAACACCGCACACGAACACGAAAACGCGTGCGCAACACACACACAGCACACACAACACACACACACACACACACAACACACACACACACACACACCACACACACACACACACACATCACACCACACACTCACGAACTCGCACACACACATAAACGATGCACACACATACACAATAACACATACTCGCACACATTCATACGTACATACACGAATAGATGGATAATTAGATGGACAGAAAATGTAGTATGGTCGACTGGAAGAAAATTATAAAACAGATAGCCCTTTGTTGTTATCTATTTGTTTACTTATTTATGTATCTTCATCATTGTGGGAATCTTTACTAAATCTACCGAGCCCAAAAGTCGAAAATATCAACACAATGCCGACCTGAAACACATAAAAACAAAAATAAAACATCAAGAACTAAAAAAAATAATAATAATAATCTGAGAATACAAAAAATAAGCCAATAATCAAGCACATAAAATACCCAAACCGACTTAGGCAAATCCTCATTGACATACACAAAAACACGAATGAACCCAAAATGTATGCGCATAAAATACCTGGACACGTGTATCAGCAAAACAGAAAAAAAGAAAAGATACAAAAAAATATTTGAAATACCTCACTCTCCCCTAAAAAAAAGTGCGTTTGAAAATAAAATTAAAAATAAAATTAAAGAAAACGGGAACCAATCACGGCAACTTCCACTCTCTCCCTTTCTCCTCTTGTCCTTTCTCTCTCTCTCTCTACCCCCTCTCTTTTTTTTCACCCCCACCTATCCCCACTCTTCCTTGACATATCCTTTCGTTTCTTTGTCATTTCTCCTTCCCTCCTCCCTCTTCTCCATCCATCCTCCTCTTCCTCCTACTCCCCTCTTTCATCCTATCCTCCCTCCTTCTCTCCCTTACTCTCTTCCCTCCTTTATCCTATCCTTCCTTCTTCCCTCCCTCCTTCATCCCTCCCTCCCTTCTACACTCATTCATCCTCTCCTCCTTCCTCCCCTCCTTCTCCTCCCTCCTTCCCTCCTCCTCCCTCCTCCCTCTACCTTATCATCCCTTCTCCCCCTCACTCCTACCCTCCCTCTACCCTTAATCTCCTCCTGACCCTCCCTCCTCCTACCCCCTTCCCTCCCTCCTCCTCCCTCCTCGCCTCCTCCCTTCTTCCCCT
>NW_020870686.1:163753-166253 GCF_003789085.1 Penaeus vannamei
GTAGAACCACCAGGACCTGAGGGGAGCTATCGGTTCGTCTCCCCTCACAAACCCCCACTCACGCTCGCCGCAGGGAAGGGGTGCGTGTGAGAGGGGAGGGGAGAGAATGGAAGAAGGGAGGGAGAGGGAGATAGGGCGGGGAGGGAGAAGAAGGGAGAGAGGGAAGCAGGAAGAGGGCAAGGAAAGGAAGGGCGGGAGGAAGGGAGGGGAGGGAAGGGAAGGGAGGGGAAGGAAAGAAGGGAGGGAGGGAAGGGATTGGAAGGAGGGGGAGGGAAGAAGGGAGGAGGGAAGCAGGGAGAGGGAGGGAGGTGGAGAGAGAGAGGGAGAAAGTGCGCAGAGAGAGGCACAAGAAAAGTTGGATGGATATTAAGGGAAGGAGAGAGAGGGGAGGGAAAGGACGAAGGGAAAGAAAGGGGAGCGAGGGAAGGAGGGAGGGCGTGCAGAAGGATGGATGGAAGGATTGAAAAAGGTAAGGAGGGAGTGAGGGAAAGAGGACATGTAGAGGGGTATGGGGAGGAATTGGAGATGGGTGGGGACAGAGAGAAAAAGAGAGAGACAGGGGAAAGAGAGGGGAGACACATAGATAGATAAAGGTTAATATGGAAGCTGATAGAATATGAGAGAGAGAGAGAGAGAGAGAGAGAGAGAGAGAGAGGAGAGAGAGAAGAGAGAGAGAGAAAGAAAGAAAGAAAGAAAAGAAAGAAAGAAGAAAGAAAGAAAGAAAGAAAGAAAGAAAGAAAGAAAGAAAGAAAGAAAGAAAGACAAGAAAGAAAAAGAAAGAAAGAAAGAAAGAAAGAAAGAAAGAAAAGAAAGAAAAAGAAGAAAGAAAGAAAAGAGAAGAGAGAGAAAGAGAAGAAAAACCTTTGAAAAGAGTACTTCCCATCCCGCGTCCCCTAAAAATCACGCCCAAATCAAGGAAAACCTCACTTGATGGAAAGCAAATTACAAGAAGTCCGCCCACGAGAATCAGCCCAGTTCCTCTCACAGCTGGAGAGGCAAGGAACACTTACAAACAGATGGAAATCTCAACCGCTTCCTCCCTCCTCAAACCCCTCTCCCTCCCTCCCTCCTTCCGACCCCCCTCTCTCCCTCCCTCCTTCCACCCCCTCTCCCCCCTCCCTCGACCCCCATCATCCCCCACCCTCCACCCCCATCCTCCACCCTCCCCTTACGACCCCCTGTCCCCTCTCCCTCCCTCCCTCCTTCTCCCTCCCTCACTCCGACCCCCCCCCCCTCCCTCCTGACGACCCCCTCCCCCTTTCACCTCCCCGACCCCGTCCGACCCCCTCCTCCTTACGGCCCTCTCCCCCTCCACCCCGTCAGGGCTCTCCAGTCAGGCAGCGAGAGATTCGAAACGACATGGTAATACTTCTTCCTATAATCCCAAGTATATCCGATGCCCTCATGAAGCTTACTCACCTACGGTCATAGTACCCTTAAGGGTCTTCTGAACACGGTTACCATTCACCCCTTATGTGGTATGACCCTTGTGGTATGGCCCGAACCAGCAATGGTATCTGCAGCTCTAGATCCATCTACGATCGATAATATGAACACGAAAACAATTTTGTTGAACGAAAACAATTTTGCTGAACACGAGAGTGGTATGTACCTTGTGGTATGACCCGAACCAGCAATGGTATCTGCGGATCTAGATCCACTTGCGATCGATAATATGAACACGAGAACAATTTTGTTGAAAACGAGAACAATTTTTCTGAACACGAGAACAATTTAAACGAGAACAATTTTCTGAACACGAAACAATTTTTCTGAACAATTTATCATCTGTAACTTCCTAACACCATTCTTACAGAACTTGGATTACACGCGATGACGTCACGACAACTCTCGACCATCAATTAAAAATAATTTCTCGGAATCAATAAGAGGGATTATCTGCGTCAACTGATAAGAACCATCACCGCACGCATTACAATGAGCTTTCTTGAAGAACTTCCAAGAATCCCGGACACTGGGACACATCTCTCCACAATGCCATTTCTGCTCCCTCGCGCGCCGGGATTCTCCGTCGCCATCAGCGCGGAATTCTCCAACGCTGCCCTTGGCGATCTTTCAACTCCATCCTCAATGACTCTTCAACGCCATCCCGGGTGATTCTCCAACACTATACCGGGTGATTCTCCATCACTATACCAGGTGATTCTCTAACACCATCCCGGGTGATTCTCCAACACCATACCGGGTGATTCTCCAACACCATCCCGGGTGATTCTCCAACACCATCCCGGGTGATTCTCCAACACCATCCCGGGTGATTCTCCAAACACCATCCCGGGTGATTTCTCCTCGTTGATACTCCATTATCCCAAGTGATTCTTCAGTACTCGCTTAAACTATACTTAGTGCTTCGCCAGAGACTATCCTTACTGACTTTCCATTATCCTTCCAGGTATTCCTCCAACAAAACCTTTAATCCTTCGTCAAAACTATCCTCACCGAGCACTATTCCTGTCGTCCTCCAACACTTGCTGGTGAT
>NW_020870686.1:173753-178753 GCF_003789085.1 Penaeus vannamei
ACAAAACAAACAAGCTCTTAACCAAACGCAAAATGGCTAGAAGCGAAACCTTCCTCTCCCTCCCTCCTCGCTCCCCGACGGCGAGCATCGGCATCGGCAGCAGACTTCCGTATCGGCGGTTCGGATCATCAACATCATTTCCAATTCCACGTCAAAAGAGGGAGCGAAAGAGCCAGGCGAGAGGCCCGAGGGGAGACGAGCAGGAAGAGAGAGGAGGAGGAGGAGAGGGAGGAAGAGAGGGGAGGAGGAGGGAAGGAGAGAGGAGGGGAAGGAGAGAGAAGAGAGGAGGAGGAAGGATGGAAGGGGAGGAGGAGGGAAAGGAGGAGGAGGAGAGGAGAGAGAGAGGGAGGGAGGAGTGGAGGAGGAGCAAGAGGAGAGTGGGAGGAGGGAGGAGGAGGGAGAGAGGAGAAGAGAGTAGAGGAGGAGGAGAGGTGGAGGGAGGAGGAGGAGGAGAGAGGAGGAAGAGAAGAGATAGGGAGGAGGAGGAAGAGAGTTGCAGGAAGAGTAGGAAGGCAAGCAGAAAGTCGAGGTTTAACCCCAGCCTCCATAATTCAGATACATATCGTATATGCATAACCTTAATGGCTCTCCCACCTTCCACACGACAAAGGAAACAAGGCTTGAGGATCAACGGAGAGAGAGGAGGGAAAGGGGGAGAAGAGGGGAGAGGAGGAAAAGTAAAACAAAGAGAGAGTGAAGGAAGGAGGGAGGGAGGGAGAGAGATTGAGAGAACGAGATAGGGAGGAAAAAAAGAGATAGAGAAGAGAAGAGGGAGAAAATGAGGGAGGGAGGGAGGGGGAGGGAGGGAGGGAGGGAGGGAGAGAGAGAGAGAGAGAGAGAGAGGAGAGAGAGAGAGAGAGAGAGAGAGAGAAGAGAGAGAGAGAGAGAGAGAGAGAGAGAGAGAGAGATGAAAAAAAAAAAAAAAAAAATACAGACCTCGCGACTAGACTCCACACCCGGAAGCCCAGAGAAAGACAAAAGAGCGACACGCGAGAGGGCGTAATTGCAAACAAACAAGATTAACAGAGGAAAAAATGGCGGAAGCAGCGGCGCCGAGTCAACACGTAACAAGGCCTATTTCGTTCTCTCGCTCCTCCCTCCTTCACAGCTGAGGACGTGAACAAACAGCTTCCTTTGACGAACATGGGGACTTTGTGGCCAGGTGATGCTTGTAATATTACCTCTGATTATATTTCTGTGCAAGGCCAGTATATGAGGATATCTGCATGCATACGTACAAAAATGAGTGTACGTGCGTATTCATGAATGTATGTATGTATGTACGTAGCTATACAATACATGTAGACTGCATGTACCCTCATATGTAAGACATCGCCATTTTCGACAATACGCTAAAATAAGGTAATAAACGCACTGCGCCAACACAGCTGAATCTGCAGCCGAAACGAACACTGAAGTTCCGAATCATGAAAGTCTCGAAACCTCACCGTCCGAAACCCCCAGAAGACTTTGAAAACCCTGAGACCCTGAAGCCTCAAATCCCTCCCCCCTGAAGCCACGAAGCACTGAAGCTCCGAAGCCCCAAATCCTCGAATCATGAAAGTCTTAAAACCTCGACGTCCCGAAACCCTGAAGCTTCGAACTTCCCCCCTCGATTCCCGGGAAAGGCAGGCCAGTAGAAACTCGAGGTGTCATGGTGTGTTTTGGTGGTTGTTCAATGAAAATATAACCATTAAAATCATTATTTTCCATCCTTTTCGAAAACTGAAAAGACCAAAATGATCGACCATATTCACAAAGCACCCGTCACTTTTATGACGTCATCAAAACCCTGAAACCCCGAAGCTTCGAACCTCCCCCATTCGACTCCCCCGCCCGAAGCTTCGAATCTCCAAAGCCACCGCACAAGAGCCGCACAGATTCGGAGACTCGAAGCTTCTCGAAGGTTCTCGAAGCTCCTCATCCCGCCGCTGTTTGCTGATCTCCTTATTAACCTCAAATTAAGCCATTGCTGCGCCTCTTTCTTCCCTCACTTTATGAATACATAATTCCTTGACGTCGGAGGCATAAGCGAGGTGCGTTCGAGCGTAAAAGAGGATGAAGGATGTGAAGAGGGGAAAGGGGGGAGAGGAGAAAGGGGTAAAAGAGGGCGGAAAGTGGGGAGAGAGAGAGAGAGAGAGAGAGAGAGAGAGAGAGAGAGAGAGAGAGAGAGAGAGAGAGAGAGGAGAGAGAGAGAGAGAGAGAGAGAGAGAGAGAGAGAGAGAGAGAGAGAGAGAGATGAGAGAGAGGGAAGAGGTATGAAAAGAAGAAAAAAAGGAGAGGGAGGGGTAGGAGGGCCGAAAGAAAGAAAGAAAGATTAAGTAAAATGACACAGGGAGAGAGATGAGGAGTGACGAAGAGAGAGGAGTGGAAGCGAAGAAGGGGCGAGATGAGAAAAGGGAAAAAAGGAAGGAAGACGAGAAAGGAAAACGTAGGGAGGAAAGGAGAGGGGAGAAGAAAGACCAAGAAAACAAAGTAAAGAGAGAAGAGGAGAAAGAATAGAGCGAGAGAGGAAATGAGAAAGAGAGAACTGGCGGAAGAGGAGCTGTGAGGAAATATTGAGGTGGATAAGATGAGAGAAGGATAAACAAGATGACGAATGTATATCAGAAGAGGAAAACTAAACCACAGGAAAACAAACAAACAAACAAAAATAATAACACTAAACATGACAAAGACAATGACAATAACATCCATCATCATCATCATCATCATCATCATAACAACAGAAGACAACAATAACAACAAAGGAATAAACAGATAAACCAATAACGGAAGGAAGAGGCGAACGAACGAAGAACGCAAATCCACACTCGGCCGATGACTCCGCGACAGACATCCACAGCGGACTTATCAGCTGGATTGGAAAGATGAGAATCCCGCTTCGAAACCGAGCTGGATTCTGTTCGCAGGTTTGAAGAGCCGGTTATGCTTGTATTTTTCTCTTTTCTCTCTTCTTCTCTCTCTCTCTCTTTCTTTTTTTCTCTCTCTCTTCTTTTCTTTTTCTCTTCTCTCTCTCTCTCTCTCTCTCTCTCTCTCTCTCTCTCTCTCTCTCTCTCTCTCTCTCTCTCTCTCTCTCTCTCCTCTCTCTCTCTCTCCTTTTTCCTAGCGACGGAGAAAACCGGGAAGAGAAGATACAAAGCCTCAAAGTCGCACAAATAAACTGACTTTCACCACATCCGGTTTAATATTAATCCCACGACCATTAAATAAAAGCCATACGAATAGAACTGAATTTAAAAACCTAAAAATTTGCAAAAGGAGGGAATACTTAAACTGCACCCTTTTCCCCCCGTTTCTGAACATGATGTGAGGTGACATCGCTGTTTTCCTGGTCGGGATCGAAGCTACTGACTGTTCGGCTTGACGTCACTTCAGGCTAGGGCCGACATTTCATAATATACGTGTCTGTAATATATGCACCAAATGTAGGTAGACATGTAGGTAGATATGTAGGTAGACTGGTAGGTAGGTAGGTAGACAGAAAGATATAGATAGATTGATAGATATATAGAGAGGGAGAGATGGAGGGGGGAGGGGGAGAGGAGGGAGGGAGGGAGGGAGGAGGAGAGAGAGGGAGGAGAGGGAGAGAGAAGGGAGAGAGAGAGAGAGAGAGAGAGAGAGAGAGAGAGAAGAGAAGAGAGAAGAGAGAGAGAGAAGAGAGAGAGAGAGAGAGAGAGAAGAGAGAGAGAGAGAGAAGAGAGAGAGAGAAAGAAAAGAAAAGAAGAAAGAAAGAAGAGAGAAAGAGAGAAGAGAAAAGAGAGAAGTAAGAGAGAAGAGAAAGAAAGAAAGAAAGATAAAACAGAAAAATAAAGATTTAAAAATGCGGGAAAGTTTGGTTGCGTCGTAGCTGTTCGCGTGTGATAATGAGGCGAGTTTTCCGAGTTGAATAATTACGAGCGTCTTGCACAACGCGATCCTTGCACCATTGCCCCGTATGAAGACGTGATAAATGTCTGTCCATTTTTCCGTCGTTCGAAAGGTCTGTTCAAGATAAGTATACATCAAACAAAGATCGTTATATAGAGATAGTTTGAGAGAGAGAGAGAAAGAGAGAGAAAGGGAGAGGGAGAGGGAGAGGGGAGAGGGAAGAGGGGAGAGGGAGAGGGAGAGGGAGAGGGAGAGGGAGAGGGAGAGGGAGGAGAGAGAGAGAGAGAGAGAGAGAGAGAGAGAGGGAGAGGGAGAGGAGAGAGAGAGAGAGAGAGAGAGAGAGAGAGAGAGAGAAAGAGAAGGCGACAGAGCGAGATCGCGAGAGATAGATAGATCGCGAGAGAAAGAGAGATCGCGCGCGAGAGAGAGAGAGATCGCGAGAGAAAGAGAGATCGCGCGAGAGAGAGAGAGATCGCGAGAGAAAGAGAGAGATCGCGAGAGAAAGAGAGAAGGCGAGAGAGAGAGAGAGAGAGAAGAGAACGGTGAGAGGGAAGGGATAGACGACGGGAGACAGCGAGAACCCAGATCAAAGAGACAGCCCCTCTTACCATTCCGTAAAGAGCTGTCTGTCCGGTTGTCAATTACGGAACAATCATATAAGTGCTTGGATAAAACAACTCGACAATGGCATCCGAAATGGGGGAGGAGGAGGGTGGGGAGGGAGGGAGGGAGGATGGTAGAGGTAGGATGATAAAGGGAGGAGGAGGAGGAGGAGGAGGAGGAGGAGGAGGAGGAGAGGAGGAGAGGAGGAGAGGAGGAGGAGGAGGAGGAGGAGGAGGAGGGGAGAAGGGGGAGAAGGGGAGAGGGAAGGAGAGGGAAAGGGGAGAGGAAGGGATAAATAGGAGAAGGGGGGAAGGGAAAGAGAGAGGGTATAGGGAGGGAGATAGATACACGGGAGAGGGAGAAAGAGAAGAGAGAGGGAGAGGGACAGGGAAGGGAAGAGGGGAGAGAGGGTGAGGTCAGGGAAGGACAGAGGGGGGAGAGGGAGAGGGGAGGGAAGCGGAGAAGAAAGGGGAGGGGGAGGGGATGGCAATCAGAAAAGGATAGAGACGGAGGGGGCTGGGGAGAGG
>NW_020870686.1:186253-196253 GCF_003789085.1 Penaeus vannamei
GGAGGTGCTGGAAAGGAGGGGCCTCGGAGGACGACCTTCAAAGGCACCGCAAAAGGTCTTCTTCTCCCTCGAGTGTGATTCTCTCGCCCTTTACGCGCCCGAATCCTGGAGATCTCCATGCAAATGCACGGGTTAAATGCGCACACGACTCGCCCGCAGAGGAGGTGAACGTACATGCATGCATACGTACACATTATACGTACATGTGTTTGGATAATATGATCGCTGTTCGATTTTTTTTTTTTTTAGACGCACACACACACATACAGACACAGACACAGACACATACAGACACAGACACAGACTCAGACTCACGAAAACACACATCATCAGATCCTCAAGAACAGAAGGCGTGGGAAGAAAGGACGGAAGAAAGAGCAAAGGAAAGAATAAATGAAAGAGAGAAACGGAAAAATAAAACAATTTTCCTTCCATTCAAAGCGAAAAGGACGAGGGAATTCACAAATGGCCGTGGGATGAGGGAAGAGAGGAAGAGGGGGAGAAGGAGAGAAAGGAAGAAGAGGAGAAGGAGGAGGAGATGGAAGAAGAGAAGGAGGAAAATGGAGATGAAGAGAAGGAAAAGGAGGAAGAGAAGGGGGAAGAGGAGGAGGAGGAAGAAGGAGATGAAAAAGAAGAGGAGAAGGGGAAGGAGGAGTAGCAGGAGGAAAATAAGGAGGAAGATGAGATACGGATAGGAGAGGGAATGGAAAGAAGGTGAGGAGGAGAAGGTGCTGGAAAGGAGGGGAAAGAATACGAAGAAAAGGGGAAGAACAAAAAAGGAGGAAGGGAGAAGAAAAGAAGAGTATTAAGAAGAAAAAGTGAAAAGAAAAAAGAAAAAGGGGGAAGAGAGATTGGGTGAAAAAACGTGAAAAGGTCAAAGGTAAAGAAAGAAAAAAAAAACAGGCCAAAGTAAAAAAAAAACAAAAAAAAACAGGTCAAGCCAGAGAAAAAAAAGGACTCGAAAAAAATAAGATAAATTTAGAAGAAAAGAGAGAGAGAGAAACTGAAAGACACAGAGAGAAAGATCAAAACGGAGAAAATAAAAGGAGAAAGGCCAAGATTTAAAAAAGAGAGAAAAAAAAAGAAAAAAAACGAAAGAGAAAGAGACCACAGTGAAGACAAGGAAGAAGAAGAAGAAGAAGAAGAGGGGAAAAAAACAATCATTATGCTCCGACTGTTTACCTTCAATTCCACACCAAGTAATAGTAATTGGGTGGCCGTAACGAGGTCCCGGCGCCTATTCTCGAGTCTATTCATCGCTCCGATTAGATACAGCTGCGGGCGAGGCGAGGGGAAAAACACCCGAAAGAGGGAGAGGGGAGAGGGGAGGGAGGAGGAAGAAAAAGAAGGAAGAGGGGGGGTGAAAAAGAAGAGGAGGAGGAGGAGGAGGAGGAGAGGAGGAGAGAGGGAATGGAAAGAGGGTACAGCTGCGGGCGAGGGAAAAACACCCGAAACGGGGGAAGGGGAGAGGAAGAAGAGGGGGGGGAGGGGGAAGGAGGGGAGAGAGGAGGACGAGGAAGAGAAGAGAGAATGGGAAAAAGGTAAGGAGAGGGGAAAGGAAAAATGAGAGGAGGGAACGGGAAGAAAGAAAAGGAAAGGTAAAGGAAAAGGGAAAGGGAGAGGGGAAAGGAGATGGAGGGAAGGAGGAGAGGGGAAAAACACCCGAAACGGGGGAAGGGGGAGAGAAGAAGGAGGGAGGGAGGGGAAGGAGGGGAGAGAGGAGGACGAGGAGGAGAAGAGAGAATGGGAAAAAGGTGAGGAGAGGGGAAAGGAAAAATGAGAGGGAGGGAACGGGAAGAGAGAAAAGGAAAGGTAAAGGAAAAGGGAAAAGGAGAGGGGAAAGGAGATGGAGGGAAGGAGGAGAGGGGAAAAGGGGAAGGGGGAGAGGGAGGAGGAAAGCAGAGTAAAGAAGAGGGAGGGAAAGGGAGAGGAAAGAAGAGAGAGGAAAGGAAGAGGAGTGGAGGAGACAGAACCACGAGAAAAGAAAGAGAAGAAAAGGGCAAAGGAAATAACTAGGAAGAGAAGACCTCAATTATGACCTGAAGATGACCTTCCTGACCGAAAAGTTAACGAAGACCTTAAACGTAATGATGACGTAATGATGACGTATATGGCGAGAAGATCCGCGACGCAACATTTAATAAATACAAGTAATTCCGAGGCGAGAGGGAGACACCGAACAGGGAGAGACAAAGAGAGAGAGAGAAATAAGAAAGAAAAATCATGACACAAAGGAAGATAAAAAGAGAAGACGCCGAATGAGGAAAAAATTAATAAACATGAAAAGATATAAAATAAATAAATAACAAGAAGGAAGCACAAGGAGAAGACAGCGAAGAAGAAGAAGAAGAAGAAGAAATATATATATATATATATATATATATATATATATATATATATATATATATATATATATATATATCATAATACGAAGAAATAGAATACAAAACAAAAAAAATGCATTCGGGGAAGGGAAAAAATATAGCAAGAAATATATAAAAATAAGCAAATCAGAATACGAACAAACAGAATATAAAGAAAAAAAAACATGAATACGATGAAGAGAAAAAAAAGAGAAAGACACAAAGAGAAAGAAGTAACCGGAAAGATTAACGGAAACATTTCCTCACCTGTTCCGGCACCATCAAGGAGCCGCCCACCGATGTACACACACACACACACACACACACACACACACACACACACACACACACACACACACACACACACACACACACACACGTACACACACACACACACACACACACACACACACACACACACACACACACACACACACACACACACACACGCACGCACACACACACACATACCACACACACACACCACACACACACACACACACACACACACACACACACACGCATTCCCTTGGACACATACAGACGCGATAGCACTCGTTCTCTTGCACACGCATGCACGTTATCACACTCATATCCTCATTTCCTGATACAAATGCGTATTTGCATACTCATTCCCTCTTTCTCTTTCTCTTTCTCTTTCTCTCTCGTCTCTCTCTCTCTCTCTCTCTCTCTCTCTCTCTCTCTCTCTCTCTCTCTCTCTCTCTCTCTCTCTCTCTCTCTCTCTCACACACACACACACACACACACAGACGTAGACACACACACCTGTACCCCTCCATCACTAACAGCCAGATAATCATATACTTTTCCCCTTAATTTTTCTTTTTATACATTACGTGTTCTCACCCACTCTCTCTCTCTCTCTCTCTCTCTCTCTCTCTCTCTTCTCTCTCTCTCTCTCTCTCTCTCTCTCTCTCTCTCTCTCTCTCTCTCTCTCTCTCACCTATACCCCTCCATCACTAACAGCCACATAAAGATAATCATATGTTTTTTCCCCTTATTTTTTCTTTTTTTATACATTACGTGTTCTCACCCACTCTCTCTCTCTCCCTCCCCTTCCAAAATGTCTCGATCCCATGATATCCTCCTCATTCCCTCTACTTACTCCCCTAAGCACACTGCTATTACTAGCTCGTTATCGCTATTATGTACATGATATCACCTTGCTATTGTTATCGTCAGGACGCAGTATCACCGCCTCATTATTACAGTTATTATGACGGCGGTAGCGCATCAAGACGCAATTAATCTTCTACGTTAATTATATCTTTACGTCCTTCGCTGCGGGCAAGTTTCGGATCGGCTTCGCTATTCTATAAACATAAACATAGATAAATCATATAAACCTCTTGTAAACACGACACGACTGTAAATACTTATAAAAACACATAAACCTCATATAAACACCTGTATCAAAGGTGACTGATAAGCTCTCTATCAAAAAACTCATCATAAAGGATTATCATTAATTAGGCCTATGCTCGCAAAGGTCAGATGCACATGCTGATTTCTACGATAATTTCCCAGCATCCAACAAAACAAATATTCGATATATCGTAATGATATGAACGGATGATGATGATAATGGTGACGATATTAATGATAACCTCAGTAATAATAGTATATAATATCAATGAAAATAACAACACTAATAATAGTACTATTAATGTTAACAATAATCACCACAACAACAACAATAATAATAATAATAATAATAATAATAATAATAATAAACAATAATAACAATAACGAGAATAATAACAATAATAATACCAAGAACAATAATGATAACAACACAAGAGCACTAATAATAACAACACAAGAACACTAATTATAACAATAACAATATTAACAATAACAAAACGTAGCCTACTAATCCGTACCCAGCATGCCCTCCCTTCCAGACCCTGCCAAGCCAACAAACAAATGCATATTTCACCACCAAAAAAGGGCGAGAACTGAGAACCAATATCCCAGAGTGATTCCCGAAAAAAACACGATAGGATGAACCAAAACACCAAAAAAATCATAAGATGAACAAATTCACACAAAAAAATCACGATAAGATGAACGAAAACACGTAAAAAATCACGTATGAACAAAAACAAAAACACGATAAGATGAACAAAAACACGAAGAAATCGCGGTAAGACGAACAAAAACAGAAAAAAAAAAAAAAAAACGAAAAGATGAACAAAAACAAAAACATCACCATAAGATGAACAAAAACAAATCACGATGAGATGAACAAAAACAAAAAATCGCGGTAAGACGAACAAAAACAGAACAAAACAACGAAAAGATGAACAAAAACAAAAAACACCAAAAAATGAACAAAAACAAAAACATCACCATAAGATGAACAAAAACACACAAAAGTCACGACAGGTTGAAAAAAAAACGATTCAATGAAAAAAACACAAGATGAACAAAACCCCAAAAAATCACACCCAAAAAATCCTAAAAAAGGCCCCCCCCAAAACATGTTTATCCTTCATCCTAAAATAAGACCTGTTTTGAGTCGCCGATAAATGTTTCTCGGCCGAGGCAAAGAGGGAGAAAGAGATTGAAAAGGAGGGAGGCGGAAGAGAACACACAAAATCGGCATAAGGAAGACCGTGCATTACTCATGGCATGCGAGAGAGGCATCGATTTCAAGTCGTGTTCTCCTCCTCTTCCTCTTCTCTCCCTCTCCTCCTCCTCCTCCTTTTTTATCTCCTCTTCTCTCCCTCTTACCTTCCTCCTTTTTATCTCCTCCTCTCTCCCTTCCTCCTCGGTCTTTTTATCTCCTCCTCCTTTCTCCCTTCATCTTCCTCCTTTCTCCCTCCTTTTTATCTCCTCTTCTCTCCCGCTCCTCCTCCTCCGTTTTTTCTTCTCTTCCTCCTCTTTTATTTTTTGCTTCTCTTCCTCCTCCTCCTCCTCTTTTTTTCTCGGTCTTCTCCTCCTCCTCCTCCTCTTCATTATCATTCCTACCATTATTATAATCCTTATTGTTATTATAATCATTGTTATCATTATAATCATCATAATTATTATAATCATTATCATCATCATCATCATTCTTTCTCTTTCTTCTCCTTCTCCTCCTCCTCCTCCTCTTTCTTCTCCTTCCTCGTTATCTCCTCCTCCTCCACTCATCTCTTTCCCGCTTCCCTCTACATTCCCCTTGGCTGCTTCTTTTCCCCTTTAGTTCTCTTTCCCTCTTCCCTCTTCCTTTATCTCCCCTCGCGCCATTTCTCCTCTTTTACTCGCCTTCCATCGCTGAAGCTGACATGCAAATGACACTTGTATAAATTAGGAAGAGCATGTCTAAAAAAGTGAAGTCAAAGGTTACACATTACTAGAAACGCGCACACACACGCACACATACACACACGCACGCACACACGCACACGCACGCACACGCACACACATTCACACACACATACATTTTTTTCTGATCTTGCCCACTCACCTTGCCCCGATTTTCATAACTATATTACAAATGAAAGGAACACTTTTATATGTAAGAGCCTTTTAAGTGTGCGTGTGCGTGTGTATGTTCGTGTGTGTGTGCGTCCGTGTGTGTATCGCGTGGTGTATGCGCGTGTGTGTGTGCGCGTATGTATGTGTGTGTGTTTTTGTGTGCGTGTTTTTTGTGTTCGTATGTGTGTTTGTGTTTGTGTTTGTGTGCGTGCGACTGTGAATGCGTTTGCGTGTGAGTATGTTTTTGTGCTTGTGTTTGTGTGCGTGTGAGTGCGTGTGTGTGTTTGTGTTTGTGTGTGTGCGTGTGTGTTTTGTGCTTGTGTTTGTGTCTGTGTCTGTGTGCGTGTGAGTGTGTGTTTGTGTGCGTGGGCTTCTGCAAATTAATCTCCCATCCAAGTTGCTAAAAGAAGCATCAGTTCCCTCGCTCCCATTATTAAGCGCAAAAAAAAACATTTTCATCTCGCAAAAAAAAAAAAAAAAAAAAAAAAAACCACCAAGTGAGAAAAGACGTAAGAAACAAAACAAAAATAATATAAAAAAACAACAACAGATTTCCGAAATCGCAGCTTTTCTCTGAATGCGATACAATAGCTCTTACATTATATATATGTAAAAAAAAAAAAAGAAAAAAAACATACATACGAATTGAAGGAGGAAAAAAGAATCAAACATTATTTTTTCTTTCTCTCTCTCTCTCTCTTTTTTTTTCTTTTTTTTTTTTTTTGCTCTCCGGACCCTGAAGATTCCGCCGTAAAAGACGCAGCTGCAGATTTTTACTGTTTGGCGATTTTGCAAACTGTTTTCCCAACGCTCTGAATAGCTTTTTGAAAATCTTATTTATTTGTCTATTTATCTTATCCTTTTTATTTTATTTTATTTTTCTTTGAACGCGTCTTTTCTTTGGTTGTGTATTCTGTGATGATGGTGATGGTGGTGATGGTGGTGGTGGTGTGATGGATGATGGAGATATGGTGGTGATGGAGATAGTGGTGGTGGTGATGAAGATGATGGAGATAACGGTGATGATGGTGGTGATGGAGATGATGGCGATGGAGATAATGGTGGTGGTAGGGGAAATGGTAGTGGTGGTGATGATGGTGGCGATGGAGATAACGGTGATGATGGTGGTGATGGAGATGATGGCGATGGAGATAATGGTGGTGGTAAGTGGGTGAGTGGTGAGCGGAAGGTGGTGGTGATGGCGGTGGTAATGATGATAGTGATGATGATAGTGATTACGATGGCTATGACAGGAATGATGAAAATAATGGCGGTAGTGATGATAACAGTATCTTCATCGATGATAACGAAGAAAGTAGACAACACCAAACAAAACAAGTAAACACAAAACCAAAAATACAAACCACGTCATACAGCAAATAAAAGAAGTAAAAGAAAAAAGGAAAAAAAACGACAATACACAGACGAAGCCGCAATAACACCAGCAGGTGTATTAATCGGGGCAAGAAAAAGTTATATGTAGGTGTAATGGAGCCTGCAAGAGGGGTGAGGGGGGTGGGGGGGGGGTGAGGGGAAGAAAGGGATGGGGGGATGGGGGGGGATAAACGGATGTGGGCAGGCCTGAGGGAGAAAGAGAGGAGAGAAAAAAAAAAGGTGGGGGGGAAGTAAGTGGGAAGAAAGAGGAGAGAAGTAAAGAGAGGAGAGGAGGGAAAAAGAAGGAGAGGGGGGGGGGGAGAAAAGAGAGGAGAGGAAGGAAAGAGGGGGTGAAAAATAAGCTGCCAGAAAGAGACGAGGAGAGGGGAGGAAAAGAGAGAAAAGAAGAGCACAGAAGAGGACGGGAGAGAACAGAAGAAAGTTAAGGAGGGGAAAGAACAAAAGAAAGGAGACGAGTGGAGAGAACAGAAGAAAGGAAAGGAGGGGAGAGGAGGAGAGAAGAGAGAAAGGAAAAAGGCTAAGAGAGAAGAGGAAATCAGAGAAGAGAAGAGAAGAGCAGAGGAGAGAGAGGAGAGGAGAGAAGAGTAGAGAGAGGAGAGGAATGAGGAGAGGGGGTCTATCCTCATCCAATCAACCGCACACAACAGCAAGCATTACCCGGTGGCCCGACGAGGCGAATGGAGATTGATATAACAAAAGGGTGAGAGGGAGATAAGACGATAGGGGTCGGTCGAGGTCAAGGCACAGGGAATGGAGGAGAGGGAGAAAGGGAGGGAGGGAGGGAGGGAGGGAGGGAGGGAGGGAGGGAGAGAGAGAGAGAGAGAGAGGGGGAGAGACAGAGAGAGAGAGAGAGGGAGGGAGGGAGTGAAAGCTAGTCAAAGAGAAGGTGGGGGAGATGGGAAGAGAGGGAGACGGAGTTAGCAGGGAGGGAGAGCTGGTCAAAGACAGTAGGATAGAGCGAGAGGGGGGAGAAGAGAGAGAGAGAGAGAGAGAGAGAGAGAGAGAGAGAGAGAGAGAGAGAGAGAGAGAGAGAGAGAGAGAGAGAGAGAGAGAGAGAGATAGAGATAGAGATAGAGATAGAGATAGAGATAGAGATAGAGATAGAGATAGAGAGAGAGAGAGAGAGAAACAGAGAGAAAAGAAGAAAAGAGACAAAGAAAGAGAGACAGACAAGGTACCACCAACATATCCGTTACATAAATCAGACCGGTTCTAAATCAATTATCGATGTCCTATAGAACATGGCATTACCCTAATCTTGCTCCAATCGACCCTTGTGTCCATAAATCACTCAGTAAGCGGCGTTGCTACACTCCCTCCGATGTGTCCCCCCCCCCCCCCCGGCGCATGAAGTCACGTGGCACTCTCCTCCCGCTGTCCATCCGTTTCGGAGGTTGTTAATGGAGGTTGTTCTCTGTCCGTTGGTTGTACCCTTTCCGTCTTCCTTGGGATTATATATATTTATATATATATATATATATATATATATATATATATATATATATATATATATATATATATATATATATATATATATGCAGAGGCATCTCTCTATCTGTCTTTTTATCTCTTTTTCTCTTTTTTCTTTATTTTTTCTTCTGCCTCTGCCTGTCTCTCTCTCTGTCTTTCTGCCTTTCTCTCTCTCCTCTTCTCTCTCTCTTCTCTCTCTCTCTCTTCTCTCTCTCTCTCTCTCTCTCTCTCTCTCTCCTCTCTCTCTCTCTCTCTCTCTCTCTCTCTCTCTCTCTCTCCTCTCCTCCCCTCTTTTCTCCTTTTACCGAAGCTCCGCACATTTCCACATCCAAAGCTTTTCTATTCACGCTTTTGCCCCGAGGGTCTTCTTCCGCACCCCCCCCCGCTCCTCGCTTGCATCTTTGTATCTTTCTCTTCTATTTCTTCTTCTTTCTCTCTCTCTCTTCCCTCGTCTATCCCCTCTCGCCCTCCCTCCTCTCTCTCTCGCTTCCCTTATCTTTCAGTCTCTAGGGTACAGACCCCTTTTCTCTCCTATTTCTATTTTACTCTCTTCTTCGATTTATTCTACTTTCTCCACTTCTGCTTTACTATCTTTCTCATTCTCTCTCTCTCTCTCTCTCTCTCTCTCTCTCTCTCTCTCTCTCTCTCTCTCTCTCTCTCTCTCTCTCTCTCTCTCTCACTCTCTCACTCTCACTCTCTCACTCTCTCACTCTCTCACTCTCTCACTCTCACTCTGTCTGTCTGTCTGTCTGCTCTGTCTCTCTATCCCTTCTTATCTTTACCTTTACTTTCCTTCATCTCTCCCTCCCTCTCCTTCATTTTCTCCACGCTTCCCATCTTTCTTAAATAATTCCTCTTCAATCCTTCGTTCTCCCTTCTCCCCCCCCCCCCATTCTTCTTATTTCCTTACCTCCACCATCTCCACCTCCCTACCACCCCACCTCCTTCCCCTTCTCCTCCATTCCCCAACTTCTCCTACGTTTCCTCCTGTCCCACTTCCCTCCCTCCCTCCTTCTCTCAACCCTCCATTCCTCCTTCCCCCACCGGTCTCCCTCCCTCAACCTTCCCCTTCCCTCCATTAATCCTTCTTTTAACTTCCCTCCCCCTTTCCCCTCAACCCCACCGCCCTCCCTCCCTCAACCTTCCCTCCGTTAATCCTTCTTTTAACCCTCCCTCCATTAATCCTTCTTTTAGCCCTCCCTCCCTCCCTCCCCTTCCCTCACCTCTCCTTCCCTTTCCTCATCCCTCCCTCTCTCTCTCCCTCCTCCCTTCAAACCCTCCCTCCC
>NW_020870686.1:203753-206253 GCF_003789085.1 Penaeus vannamei
GAAAACAATCAATCAAACAAAAAGAAAAGCGAAAATGAAAAATGAAAGACGAAAAACGAAAAAAAAACGTAAAATGAAGGAATGGCAGACATAAAACCAATAATAAAACAAATAAATAACTCAAGATAATGTAAATGAGAAATAAAGAAACAAAAGGTAATAAATCATTATACGGTAAATAAATAAGCAATGGTAATAAGTAACAATAAACAATAAAGCAAATAAGCAAGAAACTAAATTGAGTAATAAAAATAATGATGACTGAGAAGAATAAGTAAAAAGAAGTAGACACACAAGTTACAACAATAAATAATAAGAAAAATAGTAAAAACAACGAAAAGGAAAAATTGCAAACAGACAATAATAACCCACATCGCAAATGAGGAACTGAGTAATTAACAATAAACAAAATAAACAAGTGCAATCAATAAGAAAACAACAACAAAACGAAAAATAGATAAAAATAAAAATAAAAATCTTATAAGAATCGAGCGAAAAATACGGTTTCTCTCCGTATCACGAGGGGACAAGATAGTGCCGCGTGAGATGAACAATGGCATGATGCAGGAAGATGCAGCGGCAGTCACAGCCAGGCCGCGTCATGCACTTGCGGCTGCGGACGGTCAGGTTTCATGCGGTCGTGCGCGGAACTCGCAGGGTGAGAAGCATCTGCATTTTTTTTTTTTTTTTTTTTTTTTTTTTTTTTTTTTTTTTTTTTTTTTTTTTTTTTTTTGGTTTGGATGTAGCTACGTGTAGAAACGCGTGGTCGTTGTGATGTACATCCAGATATGCACAAAAACACACATAAAACACACACTAACAAGCAAACAAACATACACAAGCACACATACATTCATACATACAAACATACACACAACAACAAAAAACACTTAAACACATACACACACACTTAAATGCATAAACAAACACACACACACACAAACAAACACCCTTAAACACACGCAAATCCCCACTTAGTCTGCGAGAGAGAGCGAAGAAAAAAACAACATGAAAACAAGTCATTAAATCGCCCTCCTCATACAAAAAATGCGCGTTCAGTAATAACACGAACTTAATTCCTTTGTTATGATTAAAGTTACAAGACCGAAAGCGCAGGCAACGGATCCCACGCAGAACGAGGCTCCTTGGGGCTGCCACCACGCCTTGCCTGCAACCCCTCGCCGCGGGAGAGGCCGCTGCAGTGCCTCGCCCGAGACGCTGAGTCTTCTACTACTACTACTACTACTGTTACTACTGTTACTACTACTACTACTACTATTACTTTTACCCTTTCTTCTAATTTACTACTACTACTACTACTACTGCTACTACTTATTACTGCTACTACTACTACTACTACTTTTACTAATTTACTACTACTACTACTACAACTACTACTACAACAACTACTATACTACTCTATTACTACTACTACAACAACTACTACTGCTACTACTACTGCTACTACTACTACTACTATTGCTATTACTTCTACCCTTTCTTCTACAATTACTACTACAACTACTACTACTGCTACTACTATAACTACTATTACTACTATTACTGCTACTACTAAGACTACCGCTACTACTTCTAACAGCACCAATGAGAACAATAGCAAAAACAAGGACAACAACAGAGAACAAACACCAAAGCAAAAAACAGAATAACAACAATACAGAAAAAATACCATCATCATCATGAAAACGTAAGAAAATACCATCAAAACGTAAAAAAAAGAGAGAGAGAATAAAAAAAATTACCACCAAAACATAAAAAAAAGCCAGGGAAGACAGAGAGATTCGCGAACTCTTCAAAAGATGGCAGCACCAAAGGCCGCCGTAAAACAAGTTATCAGAGCAAGTAAACAGCTGTCAGTCCCAAGGCAAATGTCGCCCCGAGAGACAGCTTTCTTTTAGTTTCTTTTGATTTTTCTCCTTTATTCTCCTTTCGTTTCACGTTATTTTCTTTTTTTCTTATTTCTTCTTTCGTCTGTTTCTTTCTTTCTATCCTCTTTCATTGCCTTCCTTCCACCCCCCTCCCCTTTCTCCTCCCTCCTCCTCTTCTTCCTCCTTCCTTCTTCATCCTACTTTTTCTCACTTTCCTCCTCCTCCTCCTCTTCCTTCTTCATCCTACTTTTCTCACTTCTCCTCCTCCTCTTCCTTCTTCATCCTTTTTTTTTCTCCCGTCTCCTTCTCCTCCTCTTCCTCCTTCCTTCTTCATCCTACTTTTTCTCTCTCGTCCTTCTCCTCCTCTATTTTCTGCTCCGTCAATCTTTTTCACCGCGAACTCCACTCTCAATGGTTGTAATCTTCCTTCTAAAAAATATAGCGAAAGAAATGCAAAAAAGAGTAAAAAAATCGACATCAGTTAAAAAAATACTTTCGATTTACATCAACTGATCTAAAAAAAAAAAAAAAAAAAAAAAAAAAAAAAAAAAAAAACAACAAAAACGGAGGATTACTTAACATGGACGTAATTCCAAACACTTAAAAGGGAA
>NW_020870686.1:213753-216253 GCF_003789085.1 Penaeus vannamei
AAGGAAATGAAGAATAAACATAAGAAAACAAGAGAGTGAAGAAGGAAACGAGTGTGGAAAAAAAAACACAAAAAATAAACAAAAACCGAGAAATGAAAAAAAGAGAAAAAAAAGTCGGCAGTCTATTCAACGCAGAAAATGTGAATAGGAGAGAGAGAAAAGAGAGAGAGAGAGAGAGAGAGAGAGAACGCGATAAAAAAAAAAAAAAAAAATGCAAAGATGTACACGAGGCCACTAAACACAGGAGCTGAGTAAAGAAACCTTGGCAAGGTGTTGGCAGGGGTGAAAAGACCCGTTGGCAGGGGAGGGGGAAGGGGGGGGGGGGTAGCGAGGGCAGTTGTCATACCAGCAGCTGCCGACGGAACGTAAAGAGATGATAAAGACGTGTTTGTTGTCAACGAACTTGGGGAAAGAAAGAAAACAAAATTACGAGCGAGAGAAAAAAAGAAGAGAAAAACATAGAATAAAAGAAAAAAAGAAAAAAAAAAGAAAAGAAAGAAAGAAAGAAAGAAAGAAAAAAAAAGAAAAAGAATAAAAGAAAAAAGAAGAACAAAAAGAAAAAGTAAAAAAGTAAAAAGGAACCAAAAAGAAAAAGTAAAAAAAAAAGAAAGAAACCAAGAAACCAAGAACGAAAAAGAGAAATAGAAAAAGAAGAAGAAAAATGAAGTGGCTTCTCCAGCGCTGTTGAAAGAGTGGGGTGGGGGTGGGGGGGGCGGGCGGTATGAAGGAGTAGCAAGGAACCAGCCGTTCTCATACTAATATTTATCCTAAAGGGGCTCAGTTATGTCCTCTAATACAAATTGTTCAAAAAGGTGGTTTCATATGGATAAATGTAACTTAAAATGATTTAATACATCAAAGCAGTAGTGGTGGTGGTGGTGGTAAGTTGTAGTAGTAGCAGTAGTAGTAGTAGTTGTAGTAGGTAGTAGCAGTAGCAGCAGTAGTAGCACAGTAACAGCAGTAGTAGTGGTGGTGGTAAAAATGTAATAATAATAATAATAATAATAATAATAATAATAATAATAATAATAATAATAATAATAATAATAACAATAATAACAACAGCACAACAATAATAACAATAATAACAGCAATGACAATAATAATAATCGTAATGATACTAACCAAAAAATAATAACAAATAACAATAACCTTTTTTCCAATCACCAACAATAACACAGACACAAAACAACACCACCACCACCACCACCATGCAACCCGACAATAAAACTTATCATCAATACCACAACCCGGGAATAACCCCCCTCCCACCCACCCCACTCACCACCCCACCCACCCGGCTCGCAACTCCCCCGGGGACACGAGGAATACGACAGCCTTGAAGCCCATGCTGAAAACTCATTTTATTTCTTCCTGTAAACACAAGCCCAGCGCGGTTTCTTCGGCGGCCGGGGGGGAGGGGAGGGAAGGGAAGGGGGGGTTACTGAATTCAGCAATTTATTTCAAAAGATTTCTCTCTCGGGGTGGATGGGGATAGGGGGAGGGGGGGGGGACCTTGGCCAGTATGCCACGTGTAGATTTTTTTTAAATAGATAGATTTGTTGTATTATTATTATTATCATTATTTTTCATTTCCACGAGGACATTAATATCTATGTGTTGCACAGTGGAGGTGGAGGTGGTGGCGCTGGGAATAGGAATGATGGATGGAAATAGAGGTAAGATAAGAAAAGGTAATAAATGGAGAAAAGATAAGAGAGAGAGAGAGAGAGAGAGAGAGAGAGAGAGAGAGAGAGAGAGAGAGAGAGAGAGAGAGAGAGAGAGAGAGAGAGAGAGAGAGAGAGAGAGAGAGAGAGGAGAGGGAAGGGAGGGAGAGAGGAGAGAAAGGGAGGGAGGGAGAGAGAGAGAGAGAGAGAAATAGCGGGAGAGCGAGAGAGACAGCATCGTCGACCCTAACCCCAAGGAATATTATACATATTTCTTACTCTTTTCTCCGTAAATCACAACTTCCCCATTCATTTTTTCCTTCTTCTTAATCAATCTAGTTATCAATATATATCTATTTTTTTTTAAATCTTGGAATACCTGTGGACATAGCCGAAAATCCTACGTCTCTGCACTGATTGAGTGAGGCAGCTGCGTTTCGGTCTGTTGCAAATTGCAGATCACCAACATCGTGCACGGAAAGAGAAGGTCTGCGGAAAATGCAAGTGGAAAACATCCCCCAAAACAGGAAGAGAATTGGAGGAAGGAAATAACAAGGGAGGAACTACACACACACACACACACACACACACACACACACACACACACACACACACACACACACACACACACACACACACATATACATACATATATATCATATCTTTAGGAAATCATTCGCTTTGGCACAGAACCCCCGCCCTCAAAAAAAAAAAAAAAAAAAAAAAGCCCAAAATAACACGCGAGAAAAACAACACACCGTAAATAACACCACTCACTTACGCCAAATAATCATCCGCAAATCCAAGCGTCTCGACCAAGGACAATCCTACGA
>NW_020870686.1:221253-233753 GCF_003789085.1 Penaeus vannamei
ATAAGAAAAGGGAATCGAAGAAGACAAAGAGGAAGAAGAAGAAGGCTAAGGAAAACAGAGACGAAGACAAAGAAAAACAGAGAGAACGAAAAACGAAGAAAAAGAAACGAAAAAAACAGAGAGAGAACGAAGACGAAGAAAAGAAACGAAAAAAGAGAAGAACGAAACGAAAAAAAGAACGAAGACAAAAAAAAAAAAAAAAAAAAAAAACGAAGAAGATACAAGACAGAATGAGATAAAGACGAACAGACCGACGAGACAAGAGAGAAGCTTGATAATAGGACACGTCGAAGCGAAATCAAATTTACGCCGAGAAAGGGAGCGACGTGGGGAGGGTTTGCGAATGCTCAGTCTCAGCGGCGGCGGGGGTGGGGGTGGGGGTGGGGAGGGGGAGAGAGGGAGAAGGGGAGAGGGGAAGGGAGGAGGGGAGAGGGAAGGAGGAAGGGAGAGGGAAAAAAAAGGGAGGGAGGGAGAGGGAGAGGGAAAAAAGGGAGGGAAGGGGAAGAGAGGAGGAGAGGGGAGGGAGGGAGGGAGGGAGAAGGGAGGAGGGAGAGGGAGGGAGAGAGAAAGGAAGGGAGGGAGGGACGGAGAGAGAGAAAAGAGGGGAGAAGACAGAGAGACAGACAAACAGGGTAGACACAGCAAACAGAAGAACAAAAGAACAAAAGTGAAAAAAAAATAAATTTACAAAAACACAGAGAAAGATAGAAAGAAAACCACAAAAAAGAAGAGAAGGCAGAACAGAACAACACGAACACGAACATACGGTGTTAAAAAAAAAAAAAAAAAAAAAAAACAGAAACAAGGAAATAAAGAACAAGATATGAACAAAGAGGAACAACGCACAGCAGATGGCAAGGACGACATTCAATTTCCGGCATTTTTAAAGGCAAAGTAACAAGATCGTGAGGTTTTAAAACGACGGGGGAAATTGCACAAAGTTGCAAGGGGGTCAAATGGTTTCGCCTCCAAGCGGTAACAGGGTATGAAGTGATGGTTCAGAGAAGTACAATAAATAAATAAATAAATAAATAAATAAATAAACAAATAAAAAAATCTTCGTAAGGGTTCGAGCATTTTTTATTCGATACTGAAGGGACGACGACGACAAAAGAAAACAACAACAAACATAAACATTTTTTTTTACATAAGAACTGGTACGAACGCCACAAAAACGTATTGCAGAACGTTGCACGAGCTGGAATTAGCAGCTAAGAAGGGGAAAAGTGACGAGAATCTACCTGTGTAATCGGACGCGACGGTGTTTTAAGCGAACTCAGGACACGAGGAAAACTGAGAGCGAAAAAAACGTGACAGAAACCACGCTAAATGAAGTGTGTGAGAGAGAGAGAGAGAGAGAGAGAGAGAGAGAGAGAGAGAGAGAGAGAGAGAGAGAGAGAGAGAGAGAGAGAGAGAGAGAGAGAGAGGAGGAGAGAGAGAGAGAGGAGAGAGAGAGAGAGAGAAAAGAAAAACAGAAAGAGAGAGAGAGAAAAGATAAAAAAGAAGAAAAAGAAGAAAAAAAAACACAAACAAACAAACAAGAAATAAAGAAAATTCAAGCACGACCCGCCTGCAGAAAATGTTACAAAACCCCCGCTTTGGAGTGCGCGACCAACATTCTCACAAAGACAAACAAATCATTAGTCGCCCCTTTTCTGTAAGGCATTTGTAAACATCCCCCATTAGCAGCTTCGCCCAAAGAGAGCGAGTACATACATTCCCTATGCATAAGGAAAAACGGGAACGTGGCGCCATCTGTACAAACGGATATGGATCTATTTTTCTTATGAAGAGTGTAAGATATGGAGAGATAAGAGTGAGAGAGTGATAGACAGAGACGGAGAGGGAGAGGCAGGGAGACAAAGGGATAAAGATAGATATATAGATGGAGATGGGGAGAGAGAGAGAGAGAGAGAGAGAGAAGAGAGAAGAGAGAGAGAGAGATGAGAGAGAGAGAGAGAGAGAGAGAGAGAGAGTAGAGAGGGAAGACAGAGAGAGAGAGAGAGGGAGAGTAGAGGAAAGATAGGAGGGAGAGAGAGTAGAGAGAGGAGATAAAAAGATTAGAGAAGAAATATAAAGAGAGAGGCAAAGAGATAGAGATAGATAAATAGACAGACATAGAGGTACAAAAAATACAGAAGCACACAAACAAAGAGACAGAAGGAAAAAATGAAGAAAATTGGGAGTGAGAGCGAGAGAGAGAGACAGTGCGATGACTTAATGATGACTTAAAGGAGCAACGCAGTTATCGTGTCCGATTGCCCGGGCAGGAAATTAACAGACACACGAACGCTCTCGGACAACCACGCGGCGAAAGATAATACACAATAGATAATGAAAAAGCAAAAAAAAAAAAAAATCAAATAAATAATACACATGTAACATATAAAAATCATCTTCAGCAGAATACACTTCCATTACTCCTTCTCTGGGAATCTATTACAAGTTGATTATAGATTTTTAAAGGGAAGGAGAGAATGTATGAGGAGAGAAAAACAGGAGAATGCGAGGAGGGAAGGATGAAGTAGGAGGGAGGGAGGGAGGAGGGTAGAAGGGTGGAGAGAGAGAGAGAGAGAGAGAAGAGAGAGAGAGAGAGAGAAGAGAGGAGGAAAGAGGGAGAGAGAGAGAGAGAGAGAGAGAGAGAGAGAGAGAGAGAGAGAGAGAGAGAGAGAGATACGTATGTAGGCTTGACTATTAGACAAGAGGAAAAACAGAGGGAGGGTCAAAAATCGTCCATAATTACGTTTCTCTTTACTAAAAGCGAAGACGCACAAACACACATGCACACAGAAACACAATAAAATCCCAATACACACAAACACAAAAACAACAGACAAACACACCCCACACACACCAAACACATCCATCCACATGCACACACACACACACCCACACGCACACACACCCACGTCCACACACACCCACATCCACACGAACACCCACCCACACACATCCACACGAACACCCACACCACCCACACATTCCACACGCACACGCACCCACATCCACACGCACATCACCCACATCCACACGCACATCCACCCACACACACATCACACACGCACACCCACATCCACACGCACACACACAATGACGTCTTCATTTACCGAAGTATTGATCTGGGAACTCCTAAGAGCGTCCGGAGAAAGACACGCCTCGATTTCCCTCCATGCACCTTCGACATCCGGGTCTCGAAGTAGCGCCTCCTTCAGCGCCATCGTCGGGTCAGTGCCACAGAGGAGCTCAGTGCCACGCGGGTCGGATCCGAAGGCGTAGCTCGTGATTGAACTCTCCTGCGCTCTGTCTGTCTGTCTGTCTCCTTCTCTCTCTCTCTCTCTTTCTTTTTCTCTCTCCCTCTTTACTGTCTGTCTGTCTCTCTCTATCTCTCTTCTCTCACCTGTGTCTGCTGCCTGTCTGTCCTGTCTGTCTGTCCTCTCTCTCTATCTCTCCTCTCCCTCTTTTACTGTCTTCTGTCTGTCTGCTGTCTGTCTGTCTGTCTCTCTCTATCTCTCTTTCTCTCCCTCTTTTACTCTGTCTGTCTGTCTGTCTCTCTGTCTGTCTGTCTGTCTCTCTCTCTCTTACTGTCTGTCTGCCTCTGTCTCTCTCTTTCTCTTTTGAGAGGAGGGAGGGAGGGAGGAAGAGGGTGGAAGAAGGGGAAGAAGAAGAGGAGGAAGAAAAGAAGAGAAAAGAGAAGGAGGAGGAAGAACGTAAGAAAATGTAAGAATAAGAAGAAGAGAAGAAAGAAGAGAAAGGAAAGTAAAACAAAAATGTAGAAGAAAAAGACGAAGCAATATCCTTAAACGACCACCTGAGAAAGACGAAAGACATCCTAAAGAGAGAGAGAGAGAGAGCAGAGAGATTGAGAGAGATAGATGCCACCTTTCTCCCTCTCCTCTCCGTTTCCTCCCAGAAACGAGGCGGTTTCCCTAAGCAGCTGTTTGAGCCGCTGGAAGCTTGTCTGGGTGGTGGAAGGGGGAGGGAGGGAGGGGGAGGGAGAGTGAGAGGGGGAGGGGAGGGAAGGGGGGGGGGAGGGGAAGGGGGGGACGGAGCCTCGAGAGCCGGCCGTTTTTCATGCGGATTTGCGCGCCATTAAGAGGAATCCTGTAGGACTTCTGCCTCGAAGGATTGCTGAGGAAGGGGTTCACGTGGGACTCTGTCGGGTCTGGCACCGCGACCTCCAGCGAGAGGGGCGGGGATTGCTTGTCGCTGCTGTCGTTGTCGTTGTTGCTGTGGCAGTAGTAGTAGTAATAGTAATTGCAATAATAATAGTAGTAGTTAGTAGTAATAGTAATGTAATTGTAAGTAATAGTAGTAGTAGTAATAGTAGTAATAAGTAGTAGTAGTAATAGTAATGGTAATAGAGGTAATAGTAGTAGTAGTAGTAGCAGTAGTTGATGATGCTGTTGTTGATGTCTCTGTTGCTTTTTCTTCGCTTGAAAACCTTAAATTTCAAAAAAAAATACGGATAATATTCCCTGATCGTGAAAAATACATAGTTTTGATAGTAACACCAAAGATGGTTAAAATAATGACGACGAAGATAATGATTAAGAAGAAGAAGAAGAAGAAGAGGAAGATGATGATAATGATAAAGATGATGATGATAATAATAATAATAGTAATAATATAAATGATAATAAAAACACCACCACCAACAACAATAATAAAAACAACACCTTTCCCCAAAGAGCGACGGCCCGCACCCGCAGCGTGCAGGAGGCGCAGCGCGGCCTCGGCGGCGGCGCTCGACACCCCCGGCTGGCGACAACAAAGTGTCTGGCAATCAATGACGGCCGTTCGAGTGCGACTTAAACAAGGTCGAGAGATGCGGCGCTGATAGGGCGGCAGACCCTCGCAACAGCGGAAGACGAGGAGGTGGAGATGGAGGTGCGGGTGGAGGTGGAGGGGATGTGGTGGGTGGGGGTGGGGGTGGAAGTGGAGGTGGAGATGGAGGTGCAGGTGGGGGGATTGATGGTGGGGGTGGGATGGGGTGTGGGGGGGGTGGTGGAGATGGGGTGGGGAGATGGAGAGGAGGAGGAGGAGGAGGAGGAGGAGGAGGAGAGGAGGAGAGAGGAGGAGGAGGAGGAGGAGGAGGAGGAGGACGACGACGAGAAGAAGGTGGTGATGGTGGTGGTGGTGGAGGAGAGAAGGAAGAAAAGAATAGGAAGAAGATAATGAAGAAGAATGAGAAAGAGGAGGCGGCGGCGGAGGCGGCGCCACTTCAAACATTCCTCGGGCCACTCGGCAGAGAGCCTTCGCCGTCTCTCTTCTTCTCGTTCTCTATTCATCTATTTTTTTCTTGCTATTTTGGGACTCTCCATACATATCAAAATTTCTATTTTTCCTCCCCCCTCCCCCTTTCTCGTCTCACATTCCTTTTCGTCTTCTTTACATTCTCCCTCCCCACTCCCTCCACCCTCTACCTCCTCCTCCTCCCACTCACTCTTTCAATGAATAATTTTATCACAGTTACGAAAAAAAAAACACAGACAAAAATATATTTATAGACAAAACGTCACAACGCACGCTTCGAAAATTACAAAAAACATAAGCTGTGTCGATCATCACTTGACATCGCTCAGTGACATCGACCCCTCCCCCCAACCCCCCCAACCCCCCCAACCCCCCGTCCCATAGCCCTTAATAAATTCTGTAGCGTCTCGTGACAACGGGGGAAAGGGAAACACGAGGGAGAGGGAGGAGGAGGGAGGAGGGAGGGAGGAGGGAGAGGGAGGGAGGGAGGGAGGAGAGGGAGGGAGGGAGAGGGGAGGGAAGGGAGGGAGGGAGGAGGGAGGGAGGGAGGGAGGAGGGAGGAGGGAGGAGGGAGAGAGAGAGAGAGAGAGAGAGAGAGAGAGAGAGAGAGAGAGAGAGAGAGAGAGGAGAGAGAGAGAGAGAGAGAGAGAGAGAGAGAGAGAGAGAGAGAGAGAGAGAGACGAGAGAAAGCGAGAAAGCGAAAACGAGAAAGCGAGAGCTAGCTAGAGAGCAAGCGAGAGATGGAGAGACGGAGAGATAGACAGATAGACAGACAGAAGCGCGCGCGATCTCACCACTCGCCGCCCCAGCACCCGGCAGCGGACGCCCCGAGCGCCGTCAGAGGGAGATGAACCTGCCAAATCGGTTCATCGGCGACGTCACCAGCTGAGGGTTATGGATCTCTTCCTCTTCTCTTCCCTCTATCTCTTCCTCCTCCCCTCCTTCCTCTTCTTGTCTCCCTCCCCGGCCCTCTCTCTTCCTACTCTCCTCCCCGCCCTCTCTCCTCCTCTCTTTCCTCTTCCCTTCGTCCCCTCCCCTTCCTCTCGCTGTATTTCTTCTCCCCCTCTTATCCTTCTTCCTCATTCCTTCCCCTCTCCCTCTCCTTTCCTCCCCCACTCCTCCGCCTTCCCTCCCCAGCACAATCACCATTCATGTCTACTGTCCTCTCCACCACTTGGCCTCTCTACCGACATCCGAGCTATACATATATATATATATATATATATATATATATATATATATATATACATATATACATATACATATACACACACATATAAATATATAAATATAAAATATAAATATAAATAAATAATTATATATATATATATATATATATATATATATATATATATATATATATATATATATATATATTATACACATATTCATACTGTATACTACATATGCATGCGTGTATGTCTCGCATACATACACACGCACACACCAGAGCATTTACAAATTAATTTGTCATCCACTTCCTCTTTCACCCTGTGCATTTGTGTTTCAATATATGCATTAATGTAAAAAGGATCGTCTGCAGCGCTGGCCCCTCTGATTTTAATTAAAAAGGCACCCAAAGTGCGTTCTGTTTATTGCATATTTACAAAACCAGGTGGACCGTCACAGCCTGCAGCAGATCCGGCGAGAGAACCTGTTCCCTTCACCCGGGAAAGGAATTCGATCATCACCCTGACAGCGCCAGTAGGAAATAATCACCCGAAAATTTAACACAGTCGAATAAACAATAACTTGGAATATGGATATGACGATAACGATAATCATAGAAGAGAGATAATCACCCTAAAATGAATACAATCGAATAAACAATAACTTAGAATATGGATATGACGATAACGATAATCATAGAAGAGAGATAATCACTCTAAAAATGAACACAGTCGAATAAATAACAGAAAATAGATATGCCGACAACGATACTCGTATAAGAGAAAATCACCCTAAAAATAAACACAATCAAACAAACAATAACTTAGAATACATATACTACGATAACGATAATCCTAAAGATACTCACCCTAAAAATGAACACAATAAACAATAACTTCGAATACAGATAAGACGATAACGATAATCCTGAAAGAGAGACTCTGAGGACTCTGACGTCAGGGCAGATGGCACCCTCTGACCCTCGAGTGCCAATCCCGGCCCTCATCAAACACACCGACGTCGACTCAGGTTAACCGAACTGACGGGGGATCACGAGGCGGAGGGCGGGCGGCCGAAGGAAAACATGCCGAGGGCGCTGTGCACACACGCCCCACATTCATGCATTCATGCGTGCACACATACTTACATACTCGCCTATATATGAATACATTCTTACATAGACGCTTGTAAACACGCACTTATAAGCATACATATAAACAAATAACACAGACACTTGTATAAGATGCACATACGAACACCCATATATACACTAAAACCCCACACATACATACGCACATACATAAACCCATACATACAAATACACAACTGCACAAATGTACGCAAAAGCAGACAGGCACAGACACATACACGTACACACACACGTGCTCCCCCCCCTCCCTTTACATACACATGCCCTCCCTCAATGCCCTGGCGAAGCTCCAAAGAGTGCTCGAAAATCTGTCCGATTTGCAACTTTGCATTTGCAAAAGGCAGATTCGCTATCGATGGTTCTTTTATTCTCTTTCATCCATGATAATTCCCAATATATTAGTAACATATAAATCTGACATTGGATGGGTAATTAAGTTGATTAAACCTCTAGTAAAATATGAAATAAACAAATACCTCCCACATATCAGCAAATAAAAAAAACAATTATGTGTGAGCGCGTAAAATTAAATAAAACAACACCTTCCTTTTACATCAAATATGCAGATCACGTGATAACACGGGGGGCATGGGAAGGGAAATCCTCCCTAACCTCCTGGCCCCTTCTAACCCCCCCCCCCACTCCCTCCTCAAATTTCTATCTCACCCCTCCTCTCCCCTATCCCCATTCCCCCACCCCTTCTTCCTCCCCATCGCCCCCATACCCCTTCCTCTTCCCTATCACACCCACCCCATCCCCACCTTTCTCTCTCCATACCCCCACTCCTTCTTCCTCCCCCTCTTCTCCATACCCCTTCCTCTTCCGTATCACCCTCCACCCCATCCCCCTCTTTCTCTCCCCATACCCCTACCCCTTCTTCCTCCATCCTCCCTATCACCCCACACCCCTCTCCCCCATCTCATCCCCATTTTTCTCTCCCCATACCCCCACCCCTTCTTCCTGCCCCCTCCCTATCACCCCCACACTCCCCCACCCCCCACCCCATCCCCTGCTGGGCATCCTAGGCTAGGCACGTGTCACCCGGGGTCATGGGGTACGAACACCTCGCCAAGGAGACATCTTCCAATCTTTTAAAAACTTTCTTTGGCATGTCATTATTGCTATCATTGCTATCTTTTTTTTTTAATAATGATTAAATTATTATTATCATTATCATTATTATTACCATTATTATCATTATTCTTGTTCACTATTATTATTATTATCATTGTTACTGCTATCACTATCACTATCATCATCATTACTATTACATCATTTCATGACTATTCTTATTGTCCCCATTATCATCATTACTTTTTCCTTATTATAATCACAATTAGTATCATTATCACAATTAGTATTACTATCATTATTACCATTACCACAATTAGTATTACTATCATTATTATCATTATCATCAAACTGTTATGTTTTTTATTTTCTTATATTTTGATCGCACACCCGAATTAACTTAACTAAACTCCACCGCACAAAAATGATTTCCTCTCAGACTTATTTTTCGCTTTCTGACCTATTCAAAGTCATCTTGGAATCTGTTCTTGGAATTCCATCTCGCCCACTTCCGCAGCTGAACATCCTCCTCCTTTTCTCCCTGTTCTCACATAACATTTAATCATCGCATAGTATCAAGCAAACTGTTTTCTAATGAAATGCCTTTGCAAGCAGAACGTTCTCGCACTCTTGCAAGTAATGCTATCGTTGATTCGACTTGCCTCCTGTGGCTGATATATGTTTGTATATAATATAATATAATATAATATAATATATATAATATAATATAATATATATAATATATCTATCTATCTATCTATCTATCTATCTATCTATCTATCTATCTATCTATCTATCTATCTATCTATCTATCTATCTATCTATCTATCTATCTATCTATCTATAATCATATATATCTATCTATCTATATACATATATACATATACATATACATACATACATACACACACACATATATACATATACATATATATATAAATATATACATACATATGTAAATATACGTACATATAATCGGAAAGAAACAAACCAAAAGCAACACTAAAATGACAAACAATACAATTCCGTTTTAACGAGGTCAGTGTACTGTGGTCGCATTAAAGGGTCTTCAGCGACACTCACGGCGGAGTAGCCACTGGCCCGCCCTTTAAACCACAATGAGGCTCCGAAAATTCACATCGCAATACACTGGCTTTGCTACGCGTATGCTCCGTTCAGAATTTTGTTTGTGTTTGTGAGCATGTGTTTGTGAGAATGTGCGTGTGTTTGAAGTGTGTTTGAAGTGTGTTTGAAGTGTGTTTGATGTGTATGTGTATGTGTATGTACATGTTTGTGTGCTAGTGTAATTGTACGTGTATGAGTGTGTGTATAAGATCTCGAGTATGCATTCGCAAAGCTAAAACAACTTTATAGACGTTGTAAAAAAAAAAGCTAAATCCAGGAATCATGCATTTACGCTATACTCAAAGGCTTTATGAGCGTTTCCCGGCAAAATATGCGCGCCGCACTGTATCTGTGAACCATAAACAACTGCTCTATAAACAAGGATATAAATAACTGCTCTATAAACAAAGAGCCAGATTCCCTGCTGCAATAAAACGCGTTACCGTGATGTAGGCCTGTTGCATCCCAAGCCGTCTGCAACAAATACTTGTCAATATTTTGCTGGGCACTTTAGAGCGGATTTTGGCAACAGTCTTTGCACAGACCTCGGGCCTCCTCTGAATAAATTCCGCAGAGCTATGTGGCCTTTTTCTTATTCTTTCTTTCTTTTTCTCTTTTTCTCTCTCTCTCTCTGTCTCTCTCACTGTCTGTCTGTCTGTCTGTCTGTCTGTCTGTCTGTCTGTCTGTCTGTCTCTCTCTCTCTCTCTCGCTTCTTTTCGACCAAACTGAATACATACTTCTTCTGTGAAGTAGATAAGATTATGGCGAAAAATAATAAACGGTTGCATTAAAATACTGAAAAATAATCATCATAGCAACCACACATCTGTAAAAACAAAATGCAAATAAATATAGATATAGGTATCCGACATTTTGGGAACGCAAACTAAAGAAAAAATGGTGTGAAATAAAAGCACTCAAAAATTACATTAACCTAGACAAAGCACACAAAGCAAATTCATATATATATATAAAAAACTATCAACTATTCAGTATTAACGTGTCGATCAAAAGTTGTTTTTTTTCATTTTTATTGAGTTTTCATTACACATTTTAATTGTCATCGCCTTTGCAGCGATTTGAACGATTATCTGTGTCCGAACCCCTTCACTCTGGCGTCGAATTCGGATAAATCGAACGAGGGTTATCGTTAAAAGGGACGTTGCGAATACCGGTGCGTAGCGAGGGTGGTGGTGAGGGTGGTTGGTGAGGAGGGTGGGTGAGGTGAGGATGAGGGGTGAGGTGAGGGTGAGAGGTGGTGGTGGTGGTTGGTGAGGTGGGTGAGGGTGAGGTGAGGGTGAGGTTGAGGTGAGGGGTGAGGGTGGTGGTTGGTGGGGTGAGGGTGAGGTGTGTGGTGGTGGGTGGTGGTGGTGTGGTTGGGTGGTGGTGGATGGTGGTGATGGTAGGGTGGTATGGTGGTAGAAGTTAATGATAATAATGATAGTGATTCATAGTGATGATGACACCGATCATGATAATAATAACGGCGACACACTGGAGATAATAATCCTCCTAACACCTATACCAGACAATCAAGATAACGACAGCAATAACGAAAAAGACAAAAGAAAAAAGCTGTCTCTCACCCCCAGTGCTATTAACGACAGCTGTAACTCCAAGGTCCCCAAATCCACGATTTCCCCTCTCCCTCTTTTATCACACGTTCCTTCACCTTCCATCCTCCCCCCTTCGCTTCACTTCCTCCGTGACTGTTCCTCAGAAGAAAAGGAAAATAAGATAAAACGCATTTAGATCAAAGGATTATTTCTCAGTATGGATTTTTTTAATTATCTAATTATCATTTCTTATTAATTCATTAAGTCCCTGCCGAACAAACTCAGATTTTTTTGTGAATCTAAAGTCTTCCAAACTATTTACTACTAATAGTGCCACTACTACTACTACTACTTCTACAATTACTACTATCAAGCATCAGGTATTTGCAGGAAGCCGTTCATCAACGAAGTTCGAAACTATTTCCACTCTCCTCTTTCCCCTCACTCCAACTCTCCTCCATCTCAACTCCAACACTCCTTCCCCTCACTCCAACACTCCTCCATCGCCTCGCCTCACTCCAAACTCCCCACTCTCCCGCCTAACTCCAACACTCCCCACTTTCCCCTCACTCCACTCCCCACTTTCCCCTCACTCCAACACTCCTCCATTTTCGCCTAACTCCAACACTCCCCCATTTTCCCCTCACTCCAACTCTCCTCCATTTTCGCCTTACTCCAACACTCCCCCACTTTCCCCTCACTCCAACACTCCTCCATTTTCGCCTAACAACGCCCGCCTTACTCCAACACTCCCCCCACTTTCCCCTCACTCCAACACTCCCCTTTTCTTCTCACTCCAATCATCCTTATTTCCCCTCACTCCAACTCCCCTTTCCCCTCACTCTAATACTCCCTACTTCCCCTCACTCCAACACACTTCTCTCCCCTCATTCCAACACACTTCTCCCCTCACTCCAACACCCCTCCCCCACAAACAGGTAACTTGAAAAACGACTTGATTATGCCCCCCCCTCCCCCTCCCCATATTCACTCCCACCTCCCACCTTCCCCTTTTCGCCCCCCCCTCCCCCATGCCCTCAACCAGGAACTCCAGTCATCCTCTATCCTCATCCTTCAGCCAAGTAACTCAAAAGGCAGGTAAATCCCTTCCCCCTCTCCCAACCCTCCCCTAACCACACCCTCCACCCAATCCATCCTACCTCTCCTCACCTCCC
>NW_020870686.1:238753-253753 GCF_003789085.1 Penaeus vannamei
TCTCTGCTGTCTATCTTCCTTCTCTCTTTCTCTGTCTCTTTTTCTTTCTTTTTCTCTTTCTCTGTCCCTGTCTCCCTCTAACCGCGCGCGCGTGTACAAGTGTACATACGTACGTGTGCGCCTCCGAGTCCATGTGCGCGTACCTGCCCGTACCCGCGTGTGCACCCGCCCTCCGCCGCCCGGGAGCGAGGCATCGCAAACCGATAAAACGGAATGCGACCAACTGTCACAGCAAATTAATCTGGACGCAACGGGATGCTGGGAGCGGGGCGCAGTTGACGCCCAGGAATCTGAGAAAAATAGCACCAGCGGCGGGAATCGCGCGGCAATAATCTCGGGGATCGATACACAAAACCCGGACGCCGGGCCAAAGATTCCGACGTTTTTCCCAGGAATTTGGGATCGCCGCTGCGTCATGTAAATGTAAAACACACTTGCATTTGTATTGGGGAGGGAGGAGGAGGGAGGAGGGGGGGAGGGGAGGGAGGAGGGGGAGGGGAGGGGGAGGGGAGAGAGAGGAGGAGAGAGAGAGAGGGAGAAGAGAGAAAGAGAAAGAGAAAGAGAAAGAGAGAGAGAGAGAGAATTTTTTAAAATGATAAAAAGATAAGCAACAGAGAGACAAGGACAAATAATTCAACAAATAAAAGAACAGACAGAATAAGAGAAATACAATACACTTTCAACATCTTCGACCGACGAACAGAAAAAAAAAAAAATCACTCTATGATATCGGAGAATACGAAAATGGTGTCGACTTCCGGTTGTAATGCAATCCGTCTGTTAGCACGATCAACATCCGGAAAAAAAACGATTGACATCACAATCTACAGAAAAATAAAGTAAATTACAAATAAATTAATAAAAAAAAATAAATAAAAGACAAAACTAAAGCATATGCATACAAATAAAGAATGTACAGACAACCATGACCATATGTGAACTTATAAATATAGAGAGAATTTCTCAATAAGATAGTTTCACTGAAAAAAAAAATCATTATCCTCAGCTTTTGACAACCAATATTCATAATAAAAAAAAAAATAAAAAAATCTACGAAACGCTATTCAAAAAAGACTCAAATAATACCAAATACCAAGAAAGTTCATACCATAAATCGCCCTAAATATCGTGGCAACTTGACGAAACTTTGAGCAAAATACGGGATGATTAATCTATTTTCCTGAAGACTTTTGCTATATCTGGAGCACTTTCATGTTCCTCCGCTATATCTGGTATGATAATCCTTCTTCCTGACAACCATTGTAGGTGAAACAAAGAGAAGGAGAGAGAGGGAGAGAGGGGAAGAAAGGATAAGGGGGAAGAGAGAGGGAGAGACGGATGGAGAGGGCGAGGGAAGGGGAGAGAGGGAGAGGGATAGAGAGAGAGGGAGAGAGGGAGAGAGAGGGAGGGAGAGGAGGGGGAGAGGGAGAGTGAGAGAGGAAGGGAGGAGAGAGTAATAGAATGAGAAAGGAGAACGAGAGAAAGTTAAAAAAAAATGGAGAAAAAAAAAAAAATATATATACACTCACCAGAAAGAAAAGAAAGAGAAGAAAAATGACAGAAAAAATAAACAAAAGACACGCACGCGACCTCCCCATTCATTAAACAGAAGAGGACCCACGCCGCGGCAGCTGACCGATGCAGCCATCACTGTCAGTCCACTCCACCTCTCCACTCCTCCACTCCTCCACTCCTCCACCTCTCGACCGGTGGACTACGCTCATCCCGGCTACGAAGCGGATGCGATGCCATAATCCAATTACCCCATTCCCTATTCTGTTCATTGTTGTCGTGTTTTTTGGTTGTTTGATATTTTCATGTGTTTTTTTCCGTATCCCCATATTCTATCTTGCTTTTTCTTTCGTTTTTCATTCTCTGGCCCTTTTCTCTTTCTCCCCTTCTTTGCTGTTTCACTTTCATTCTCTCTCTCTCCCCCTCTTTGCCTCTCTTTCTCCCTCCTTCCCTCCCGTTCTATAACACTCTTCTCCCTACTCCCCTTCTCCATATACTTCCCTCCCTCCCTCCTTCCCTTCGCTCCCTCTCTCCCCTCCACTTCCCTCCTCCCCTCCCCTTCGCTCCCTCTTTCCTCCCTTTCTCCCTCCCACCTCCCCTTCACTCCCTCCCTAAATCGGACTGCAATATCGGCAAACTCTCCATATAAAAATGTATCGAATTCATACGCACGTTTTCGATGTAATTCGTACCGATGCCCTGTTAATTTTTTCGTTCATGCGTAAAGAAAACGTGAGTCTGGTATTTTCATGTACGTTCATTCGTAAAACCCGTACGTGTGTGTCTGTTATGACGTGCACATGTACGTATGCGTTTAAAGGGAATCGCTAAATAAGAAAAAAATAGTAAACTGAAATCGATATTACTAGTAAAAATAATAGTAAAAAGATATAATATTCAAAATAATATTAAAAATAATAATCACAATAAAAACGATACATACCGATATAACTAAACCATCGTACGGTTATCAATTTCATTACTTCCATCAAAAAGAGGTGAAAGAAAATAAAGAAAAAAGAGAAAGGAAAGAAAAAGAGAAAAGAAAAAAGAGAAAGAAGGAAAGAATGAGAAAGAAGAAAGAAAAAAAGAGAAAGAAGGAAGAAAGAGAAAGAAGGAAAACATAGGAAGAAAGAAAAAAATAAAAAAAAATTATCGAGAAAGAAAGAAAGAAGGAAAGAAAAGAGAGAAAGAAGGAAAGAAAAAAATCGATAACGCAAGATGGACGCCGGACAAAACCTAATCAAGAACGGAACTAATGAGAAAATCTTGGCCCAAGAAAACTAAACTAAGGTTGATGGATGAACGACTCGCTCTCTCGCTCTTTTCTTTCTCTCTCTTTCTCTCTCGGTCTCGCTGTCTTTCTTTCTTTTTCTCTCTCTCTTCCTCCCCTCTCTTTCTCTCACTTTCTTATTTTTTTCTCTCTCTCTCTCTCTCCCTCTCTTTGTTTTCCCACTTTGGCTTTCGTTTTCCTTTGAACATAATTTTTTTTCCTTCATCGCCGCTCTTCCTCTCTCTTCTCTCTTCTCTCTCTCTCTCTCTCTCTCTCTCTCTCTCTCTCTCTCTCTCTCCACTCTCTCCCTCTCCCCCCTCCCTCTCTCTTCCTCTCCCCCTCCCTCTCTCTTCCTCTCCCCCTCCCTCTCTCTTCTCTCCCCCCTCCCTCTCTCTTCATCTCCCCCCTCCTCTCTCTTCCTCTCCCCCTCCCTCTCTCTCTCCTCTCCCCACTCCCTCCCTCCCTCTCCCCTCCCTCCCTCTCTCTGTCTGCAATCTCCCCCTTTTCCCCAAAAGTACGATCTCTCTCTTGCAACCCCAAACTGCATTTATAACCGACAAGATAAGCAAGAACACCCCCCCCTACTCTCCCCCTCCCCACCTCCTCCCTCAAAAAAAAAAGAAAAAAAAAATACCCTAATGTTTATTCAACGCGAAACGGCCTGTAAATTTATCTAATTATGCCCGGGATGTTTTGGTTCTCGCGAGATCAACAAGTCCATTTTGGAGATCATGATAATTGCCTTTCCAGCTGATGCCTTGAGGGTGTGTGTGTGTGAGGGGGGGGGGGGGTATTGCCTCGAGGAATGCGCGCCCATTGTGTACGAAGAGCAAATGAGTTCCGGCAATATTAATGAGGAGAGTTAAAACAGATCCGAGGGGAGGGTATGGGGTGTGAGGCTAAGGCAGGCAGGAGGTAAGAAAGGAGGGGATGGGAGGGTTTTGAGGCAGGTGCGTGAGTGAGGCAAGGCAGCTGAGGCGAGGTAAGAAAGAAGGGGGAGGGGGGGGGTTGAGGCGAGGTGAGGCAAGTGAGGTTGGGTGGGTGGAGATGTGAGGCGAGGTAAGAAGGAAGGGGTTTGTTTGAGGATAATGTGAGAGGGAAGTGAGGAGAGGGTTTTGAGGCGAGATAAGGGAAGAGAGGGGTTGTGAGGCGGGAGAAAGATTTCGTGAGGCGAGGCACGTGTTGTGAGGCAAGTGAGGAGAGAGTCACAGGACGAGGCACGCGTTGTGAGGCAAATGAGGAGAGGGTCACAGGACGAGGCGCTTGTTGTGAATCATGAGGCGAGGCAAATGAGGCGAGGGTCTGTGAGGAGAGGATCGTGAGGCGAGGCCGTGTCGTACTGTTTACCAGGGTGACCCCAAAGTGGCCGGCGCGCGCTTCTGGCTGACACGCCCTGTGGCTGGACACTCGGCGGTTATTCGTTATTTCGGCGCGCGGGGAAGGAACCGGATACGCTCGCGGGTACACAGAGCACACACTCACTCACACTCACACACACACACACACACACACACACACACACACACACACACACACACACACACTCCCTCTGACGAAATACAGTTAATTAAGGAGGGATTAAGTCCATGAAGTCGGCCTCATTTATCATCCCTCGAGCGGACAACCGGAAGTACATTGCAATTTAATGCGGATTAAAGACTTTGCAAATATGCTTTTCCGTTTCGTCTCGCCTCTGGAGCGGCTGCTGCTCATTCGGGAAATACGAGCTGCCGACAGGCCGAGGCGGACGGAAGAGAGGGCGCTGCAGCTCGGGAGTGGGCGAGTGAGCGCGGGAGTAGTATGCGTTCGTGCGTGCGCGTGTGTGAATGTATGAATGGACAAATGTATATGTCTATTTACTTATTTGTCCATATGCGTGCGCTTTTCTGTGTGTATGCGTGCGTATCACACACACACACACACACACACACACACACACACACACACACACACACACACACACACACACACACACACACACATACAACAGCCTGCCGTATACATCCGAAGTGGACGCTTTCAGAGTCGCGTGTCAGAGCGGACACACGACACCCAGGAAACACTCCGTTACGTAACCTCGGTTGTGCGGCGCCGTTCAAACAGTATTATTCACCTGAAATAGCCTGCCTGCCAAAGAAATAGTTTGTAAAAAAGTCCGAAAAAAGTGCTGCTTAGGCTTCCCTTGCGTAATAACCCCCGTCAACCCCCCCCCTCCCCCTCACACCACTGACGTAGGCTGGTCACCACACCCACCAGCGCCGCCCACGCCCACGGGACCCAAACGAGCGCCACGGACAAGAGGCGACGACGCGCGGAATCCGGGGCAGCGAAGGGCGTCGAGGAAAGGGCACGGGAACAGGCCAAGAAGACCCTAGCGCACCGCCGAAATAAAAAGACGAAATATAAGCCGCCGACATCCCAAAGACAACAACGAAGACAAAAACAACAACAACGAAGCCCTACGACAACAACAACAAGAGAACAGCAGACAAAAACAATAACAAAAACAACAGCAAAGAAGCCTACGACAACAACAACAAGAGAACAACGAAGACAAAAAAACAACAACAATGAAGCCCTAAACGACAACAACAAGAGAACAACGAAGACAAAAAAACAACAACAATGAAGCCCTACGACAACAACAAGAGAACAACGAAGACAAAAACAATAACAAAAACAACAGCAAAGAAGCCTACGACAACAACAAGAGAACAACGAAAACAAAACAACGAACAACGAAGCCTACGAAAACACAACGAAGACAAAAACAACAAAAAAACAACGAAGCCTACGACAACAACAACAACAACGAAACAAGAAAATGCAGTACACGAACGCCGTCGAATAAAACGCCAGAGAATCGGATTTCTCCCCGACTTAGGAGAGTGAGTAGGCGAGGGCGAGACTGCACTCCGGAACAGAGGCAAAGTTACAACTCCCACGAGAAGCCAGGACTCAAGAAAACGTGATATATTATGTAGATTACATATATATTACACAACCAGATGCTCTAACATCAGGCAGAGGTTGGGTCGGATAAGAGGGAACTCGGCCAGCCGAAATTTCACTAACAAATATTTTCTCTCTCTCTCTCTCTCTCTCTTTCTCTCTCTCTCTCTCTCTCTCTCTCTCTCTCTCTCTCTCTCTCTCTCTCTCTCTCTCTCTCTCTCTCTCTCTCTCTCTCTCTCTCTCTCTCTCTCTCTCTCTCACCTTCTATCTCACTCTCTCTCACCCTAATTCTCTCTCTCTCTCTCCTTCCTTCTCCCCCCCTCTCTCCTTCTCCTCCTCCCTATCCCTCTCCCTTCCCCTCTCCTTCCCTCTCATCCTCACATCTTCACCCCCACCCCCTCCCCCCAAACCTCCCGTCCTTACCCCCCCCTTCCCAAGTGATGCTAAAAGCCCCGACCTCCACACTCGAAACACCCTCATTTCCTCCTCCAAAGAAAAACGAGAATTAGCAGACAGTATCGTGGACAGAGGGCGAGGCAGCGTGACAAAAGACGAGCGAGTGTGTCGAGTGCGTGTGTGAGACGCGAGGTTTCCGCCCGAGGTTTCCGCCGTCGTAATTATTTGCACGAGTACCGCCTCTTGACCCCGGCTTCCGTTTTCTCTCGCGAGCCAGAAAGTGTAAAAAGGTCAAAAAGTGTATTTATAAAAATAAAAAATGTATAAATAAACAGATGGATAAATGAATAAGGCGAAAAAACCGACACAGAAAGCTTAAAGAAAAAAAAAGGAATAAAAAAATCAAAAGAAAAAACGTGTAAGAATAGACAAAAATAAACAGTTAGAAAACAAAATACAAAAACAGACGAAACAGATGCTACAGAGTGAAATGAAAACAAACACAAAAACCACAAAAGGTGAAACAAAAACGAATATCAAACAATAAAAAAGCGATTTTACTTTCAAATATTGCATGGAGAGAATCCTTTGTCAATATCACAACGATCAACAATTAGTTCTAATAATAACGATAACAAGAACGATTATGTTGGCATTAGTAATACTCATAACGATGATAAGAATCATGATTATGTTAACAATGCCAATAATAATAATGATGATAACAATAACAACAACAACAATAATAATAATAATAATTTTTAAGTAATAATAACTACAATAACCAACAAAAATTATAATGATAATAATAATTATAATGAAAATAATGATGGTAATAATAAAAATACTAACAACAATAATAATAATAAATAATAATAATAATAATAATATGATAATGGAAATAGAATGATAATGATAGCAACAATAATAATAACCTTAATAATATATAATAATATAATAATAATAATAATAATAATAATAATAATAATAATAATAATAATAATAATAATAAACAATGAAAATGATAAGGAGTTCAGCGACACGCAATAACAACAGATAATAAAAATAATGACAGCAAAGCAAGCAAGACCACACTGCAGGCAAGTCAAGGAGAACATGACAAACCGCCCGCAGTTCTAAAAAGAAATGTGCTACAACTTGAATTCCCACAACTTCACTTTCGTTTTAACCGGGTTTGTTACTGGGGAAAACGTATGCATGGGAATCCACACTGTACTTGCCCAATTTTTTTTTTACGGTTTCCACAAAAAGCAATTTGTTTCCGTGTTGGTTGGGAAAGTGTATGCACAGTGTACTGCATATGTATGCAAAAGCGAGGGAGAGGGAGTGCGAATGAGAGAAGGGGGAGGGAGAGTGGGAGAGAAGGGGATAGGGAGAGAGGGAATGAGGAGGGAGAAATGTAGAGAGGAAGAGGGAGGGAGAGATGGAAGGGAGGGGGAGGGGGGGGAGGGGGTGGGGGAGAGGGAGGGAGAGGGAGAGAGGAGGAGGAGGGAGGGAGAGAGGGAGAGGGAGGGAGGGAGGGAGTAGAGGGAAAGGGGGAGAGGAGGGAGGGAGGGAAGGGAGGAGAGAGAGAGTGAGAAAGAGAGAGAAGGGAGAGAGAGAGAGAGAGAGAGAGAGAGAGAGAGAGGAGAGAGGAGAGAGAGAGAGAGAGAGAGAGAAGAGAGAAAGAGAGAAAGAGAGAAAGAGAGAAGAGAGAAGAGAGAGAGAGAACACGTAAATATAAGCGCGCACATTTACATATCAGTAACCGCTATTTAAAAGCCTCAGCACAAAAAAAAAAATAATAATAAACAAAAGAGTCATCCAACTCTCCTCCAAGTGCGCAGTAACCGCAGATCCAGCACAGTTAAAAGCATTCGCGCCTTTTGAATGAAAAGAAGAGGATTCCTAGAAACATTTTTTTCTCTCTTGCATAAATAATCATGTTGTCTTTATTTACTATCTGTTTGTTTGGTTTTAAAGAGACAAACAGAGACAGAGATGATAAATACCCAGTGTAATAAAAATGAACATCTGTTAAAATGAAACAAAATATTCTACAATAACATTTGACCTAATCTAACCGAACGAAGAGGAAGCCAAAGCCAATAAGGTACAGGAAAATAGCTCGTTCGAACACTGCTCTTGCCTACGCCCGCATACAGCTCTGTCCAGCGGGAAATGACACCACCCATATGTTTGCAACGGACATACATTTCTGGTGTGTCGAAAAAAAGAGAAATAATATATATATATATATAAATAAATATCTATCTATCTATCTATCTATCTATATATGTGTGTGTGTGTGTGTGTGTGTGTGTGTGTGTGTGTGTGTGTGTGTGTGTGTGTGTGTGTGTGTGTGTGTGTGTGTATGTATACACACATGTACATAAGGATAAAGGATAATGACAGCGATAATGACAATTTGATGAAAATAGTAATAGTAAAAGTAATATAGTGTGGTAAACATAATAATTACAAAAATAATAATGATAATAATGATGCCAATAATAATACCAGGAACAATAATAATAATGATAATAATGATGATGATATATAATAATAATAATAATAAATTATAAATAATAACAATAATAATAATAACAGTCAATAATAATACAGATGATGATGATGATAAAATAATAAAATATAGCAATAATAATATCAATGATAACAATTAAATAATAATACAACAACTAATACTAAAAACGATAACGACAACACCACCGCCACCATCAACAATAACAATAAACACCCAAACGATAACAAAAACAAAGCAACGCAAAAAAATACGGATGAAAGAGAAATGTCTTTTCCTTCACTTACGCCGGAAAAAAAAAGGGGAGAAAAGTGGCCCCCGATCCAAGTGGCGTTTGTGACGTGCGGAGTCAGAAATAGAGGGCCAGGTAGCATCAGTTCACACGGCGGCAATAAACACGGGGAGAACCACCTGTTCCTCGACAACACGTTAGGGGGAAAAAATAGGAGGCGCAATAGATGGCAACACCGTGCGCATAAAATCATTTTTCGGGGGAATTCTGAAGAGAGTGTTTGAAGATGTATATGCATTTGTTTTCTTTTGATCGTTCTTTTATCTCATTCTCTTTTTTTTTCTTCTTTCACGTACACGCACATGTTTTTCCTTTCAGAATTCCCCCGAAAACTGATCGTTTTTTTTCTTTTTAATCTCATTCCCTTTTTTATCTCTTTCACGAGCACGCACATGTTTTTCCTTTTCCTTCTCTTTGTATCTCTTTCTCTCTGTCTCTGTCTCTGTCTCTGTCTCTGTCACACACACACACACACACACACACACACACACACACACATACACACACACACACCATTTACACAAGCCCCCAAGGAGTAAAAAAAAAAAAGAAAAAACAAAAACAAAAACGTCTGATAAAATGAAACCGAAATAGCCCGATTTCACACAAACAGCTGAACTATAGTTTCGCGAACAGCCCATCTTTCTCCCTCAAAGTCCTCCGCCGTACAGCTGTTTCCACTCTCCTCGGACAAGAATAAACAGCCTGACATTGAGAAGGACAAATGACTGTCTTGGAACAACAGAACGCCTTGCTTTATCTCTATACACCGCCATCGCTGAACACTTTTGAACGTGGGGCAGGCGGGCGGGCGCGGATGAACGTCGGGCACGTTCACACGGAGGAAGGGGTCACCTGTCGGCACGCGCGCCCGCAGGCACGCGCACACGCTCATTAACGCAGAGGCACACACCTTCAGTCATTCATATGCATCGTCAGTTTGTCAAACTATACAAAAACTATTGTCAAACTAATATATTTATACATATACATGTACATATATATATATATATATATATATATATATATATATATATATATATATATATATATACATATTTGTACATATGTATATAATGTAATATATATATATATATATATATATATATATATATATATATAATATATTATATAATATATAATGTACATATGTATTACATATATATATAAATATATATATATATATATATATATATATATATATATATATAATGTACATATGTATATATGTAATTATATATATATATGTACATATGTATATATGTAATTATATATATATATATATTATATATATATATATATATATATATATATATGACACACACACATATATATATACACATATCTTTGTAAATATATATACACATATATGTCAACATATACTTACCTGCACAAATCATACACACACGCACGCACAAATACTTATATTAATCCAAAAACAGCAAAAGTTTAACCCTTAGCACCAACGCCTTCCGCCCGCCCCACGCCTCGTCTGCGCCCCCGCCGCCCAGCGAGCGGGCGTCGTCCATCACGGGGCAGGACACCCTCGGGAGAGCAGCGCCGTCCCACGCCTCGCCGCCCCTGCAGAAGGCTAGGACTCGAAACGGATCTCTCCTCCAGGAGGAAGGAAAAGAAGGAAGGGAGGGAGGGAGGGAGGGAGGGAGGAAGGAGGAAGGAAGGAAAGAAGAAAGGAGGGAAGGAAAGGAGGAAAGGAGAAAGAAGAAAGGAAGGACGGAGGAAGAAGGAAGGAAAGAAGGAAGGAAGGAAAGGAAAAAGGAAGGAAGGAAGAAGAAGGAAGGAGGGTAGGAAAGCAGAAGGAAAGAAGAAAGGAAGGAGGGTAGGAAAGCAGAAAGGAAAGACGAAAGGAAGGAGGGTAGGAAAGCAGAAAGGAAGAAGGAAGAAGAAAAAGGAAGAAAGGACGCACTCGAATCCATCCCTCTCCTTCGTCTGTCTCGTCTCACTTCCTCTCGTGAGATCAGCAGGCGACGCCTCGCGAGATCAGAATAGCGAGACGAATTCTTAGTCGTTCCCCCTATTCCCCTAACCTTCCACCACCCTACCCCCCATACCCATACCCATTCCCTCTCCACCCTCTCTCTCCCCTACCCCTTACCCACCCCACGCCCTACCTAAGGACACCCCCTCCACCCCTCCTTCCTCCACCCCCAATATGACAGTCTGCAACAGCGAAAGTTTGTCCGCCTTTATTGTTGTGTCGAAAGTCGGGGCCAATTTACTTGGATTAAAGTTTGCACCGACAGCGAGGAAAAGGGCCGCCGGAGTGATGGATTTTTTTTTTTTTTTTTTTTTGTTAAAAATTGGACGTCATTTGTAAAGTTTCGTAACGTTCGAGGGAAAGGAAGGGTAAGGGGGAGGGGGGAGGGAGAGGTGGGAAAAGATAAGAGAGGAGATGAGAAGAGAAGAGAAGGATAGGGGGAGGTGGGAGAAGGGAAGGGACGGGTAGGGGGTAGGGGGATGGATAGGTGGGAGAAAGGAAGGGAAGGGAAAGGAAGAGAAGGGTAGGGGATGGGGAGGGGAGATGGGAGAAGGGAAGGGAAGGGAAGTGAAAGGAAGGGTAAGGGGAGGTGGGAGAAGGTAGAGGGTAGGGGGGAGGTGGGAGAAGGTAGAGGGAGGGAAAGGTGGGAGACAGTAGGGGTATGGAAAAGGGGTTGAGGGTATGGGTAGGGGATGGGGGGCAATGGGTAAGGGGAATGGGGTAGGAGACCGAGGGGAAGAATGCAGCAAGGAGGAGGAGAAGAACTAGGAAGAAAGAGTAGAGGAGCGAGGACCGAGAAAGGGAAAAAAAACAAGAGAAACAAAAATCGTCAAAAAAAACTAAATCAAGCAATGAAAGAGGGAAAAAGCAAGAGAGATAAAAAAAAAGGGAAGAGGAAAGGTAGAAGAGAGACCCAAGGCACACCTTACGGCCGCCGCACAGACCCACCACAATGCCGTAAAGCCTGCCAGTATTACGATTTCCTTCCGGACGTCAAACTACCCAACGGCCGGACGAGCTTGTTCCAGCCCTCGTGTTGGGGCGGTTAGGGAAATTACCGTTTGTGTATTTGTTTATTTTTTACTGCCACTTTCATAAGAATTATAGTAATCCTAAATTCGTCACAAAAATCTTGATGCGAAATAATAATGGATGATGATGATGATAACATCAACATTAACAATGTTAATAATAATAATAATAATAATAAAATCACAATAATAATGATAATGATAATGATAATGATAATAACAATAATAATGATAATGATAATAATAATAACAACAACAATAATAATAGCAAAATAACAACAAACTTAATAGTATCAATAATAAAAATAAAACCAACGCTTGCTTTGTTTTATATTTCATCGAGAAAATGCACGGCCTACCATTTTACTAAAAGAGAAACAATGGCTTATTATCTTTGCTTTTGTGTTTGTTTTTGTTTATGCTCTCTCTCGATGAGGACGGCGGCGCTAAGTCCATTGTTAACTTTTCGCATGATTAAAAAAAAAAAATGAAAAAGAGTGAAATAAAACCGGAAAAAAAAACTTCTCTTAAGAAAAAAAAATGAAACAATATTTTCAGACATATATAAATAACACCAAAGGACAAACAAACAAACGAAACGAAACAAAAATAAACAAAACGGCTAAGCTAAAAAAAAGGGTTCCCAACTCGATTTTTTAGGTCCTCCAGGGAAATACTCCAGAACGCCGAATAAAAAAAATAAAACGAAGCGGAGAAAAAGAAAAAGAACGAAAAAAAGAATCAGCTGATGAGCTCCTCCAATCGGCCGAAGCCTCATCAACTCAGTCTTGCTTCTCCTTCAGCGATAATATTTTTGCGAGGGATGAGGAGCCTGGTGCTCCGGCTGGCCAAGGCACCTGCTTCCCTGCTTCCCTGCTACCTCGCTTGCTTGCATAATTCTCGTCGAGCTGCAGTGCTTATTCTTATTTATTTTTTGCTTTCTTAATCTTTGTCGAGCTGCAGTGCTTCATTTTTTGCTTTCTTAATCTTTGTCGAGCTGCAGTGCTTGCTTGTATAATTCTCGTCGAGCTTGCTTGCTTAATCTTTGTCGAGCTGCAGTGCTTCTTTTTTTTTTTGCTTTCTTAATCTTTGTCGAGCTGCAGTGCTTCTTTTTTTTTGCTTTCTTAATCTTTGTCGATGCAGTGCTTCTTAATCTTTGTCGAGCTGCAGTGCTTGCTTGTATAATTCTCGTCGAGCTACAGTGCTCCATGGTTCGCCTCCATGAACCTCGCCGATCTGAAGCGCCCCCCCCCTCCTCCCCGCGACCGCTTACGACCGCGCCTGATCCCGCCATCATCACCGGGGATTTCGAGATCCGTCCAACTTTTCCGATCCTCCCCGGGCCTCCCCTTCCGCATGACGGATCGAGCGCTTCCGGAGGGCGTAGTCTTCCAGAAGGTTCTCCCGCGCCCTTCCCGACAACGGCCAATGGCGGCTTAATGAATGGACCCGAGCCGCGCCTTTGCCTTCCGTGGTCGAGGGCGATTCTCCCGAGCTTTCTTCCTGGTCTGGGTCGAGGCGAGGGTGCATGACGCAGCTCGACTTGCAGCCCTCTCTCCTCTCCCCTCGTTCCTCCCCTCCCCCTCTCTCTGCTCATTCCTAGGCCCCTCTCTTCCCTCCCTCCCTCCCTTCACCACTCTCTCATCCATCTTCCCCTCTTCTTTTCTCTCTTCCCTTCGCCTTCCCCTTCCCTCCGCACACCTACACTTCATCTAATCCCACCTCTTACCTCTCTTCCCCTCCTCCCACCTTTCCTTCCTTCTCCTACCTCCTCTACACACCTACCTACCTACCTTCCTTCCTCCTCCCCTACTCCTCATCCAACCACTCTCCTCTCTTCCCCTCCTCCCATCTCTCACGTTCCTTTCCCTCTTACCACCTCTCTCCTCCTCTTCCCACCTCCCACCTCTCTCCTCCTCTTCCTCTCTCCCACCTCTCTCCTCTTCCCTACCTCCCACCTCATCTCTTTCCTACCTCCCACTCTCTCTTTCTTTCCCCTTCTCCACCTCCCCTCCTCTCTCCTCCCATCCCCCCCCCCCCGCTCTCTCCTCAACCCTGAACTGTCTCGAAAGAAAATATGGGAGCGTCGGAAACCTCTCCCGCTCTAAACTTCATTAGCAGTAACAAACTCATGAAACGCGAGAACTACCTGGCGCTGACGAGTCGAGACAGGTCCTTCCCGGTTAGAGGTGTGCGGGCGGGGAGGCAAAGGAAGTAAGGGGGGTGTCTGGAGGGAGGCTGGGGTGGTGGCAGGGAGATTTGAGGTGTGGGCAGGGGAGAAAAGGGACTTGAAAGGGATAGAGATGGGGGCAGAGTGGTGGCAGGGAGATTTGAGGTGTGAGCAGGGGAGAAAACGGGATTTGAAAGGGATAGAGATGGGGGCAGAGTGGTGGCAGGGAGGTTTGAGGTGTATGCAGGGGAAGAAAGGAATTTGAGAGGTGTCACAGGTGGTAGGAGGTAAGCTTGAAGTTTGGGCGAAGAGGAGAGAAACTTGCAAGGTGTCAGTGAGGAGAACGGAAGAGGCAGGTCGGTCTGTGATGTGGGAGAGAAGGGTGAGGTGTTGGCAGGTAGTTTAGAGATTAGACGGAGAGGAACTCGAGGAACGAAGAAGGGGCAGAAAGGAGGGCGTGATGGTGACAGCCAGGTTGGAAGTGTGGGCAGCGAGGAGGCAAACTTGAGAGATGTCAAAGCTAGGTTAGAGATGTGGACAACGAGGAGAAGGCCTTGGAGGATGTCACAAAGAAGGGCAAAATGGTGGAAGTAAAATCAAGAGATGTGGGCAGGGCTTCAGGGACATCGTGCGGCAGTGACGTCAGGAGCCCGGTCGTGGGTGAGGCGGAATCCTGGACATCCACAGAGGCACAATAGAGCTCGGCGCCAGAGGAGGACTGGTGAAACGTCGCCTTTAATGAAAGAGTAAATACGACGTCAAATGAAGTCACGATCGTAAACAGCTGACACGCGCCGTCGAGAAGATGACTGACGCGAATGTGATGTGCGTGTAAA
>NW_020870686.1:258753-268753 GCF_003789085.1 Penaeus vannamei
ACCGCATTTCACCCATGAATGTATTTTCCCGAGAGTGCATTTCCCCAGGAACTTATTTTTCCCGACGAACCTATCTTCTCATGAACTAATTTCCTCATAAACGTATTTCTCCACGAACGCATATTTCCTTTACCGTCTTCGAAAGGCGACTTCGGCTTCGACTTAAGCTTTCCGCCGTCAATTAAATATCAGTGTTCATTACCACGTCCATAACATCGTATATTCCTTCCTTATGTACGTTGTTTGGAAACTTTGATCGAATATCACAAATTCTTAAATGCGGAATACTAGGCGGTTTGAATAACAAATCACTGTTCGAGGAGGAATCAATGTTCGTTGAAGCAATAATTCAACAAGGCGACTTCTTAAAACTACTTTTCCTTTGTAATTTAATCTGATATTGAGACTTGACTCATTTATTTACAGCTCAGCTAAAGTTCCCAAATTTTGGTCGATCTGTAGAGGAAATGCGCCTCCTGAATTTCTTATCTTTAAAGTCGACGTCCGCTTTCGAATGCAGATTCCTACAGCATTGCGCGCGTGACGTCACCAACAATAAGCCTGAGTAAAAGGAATTATTCTTCGTGTCTCTGCATCTAGAACTACGATAAATCTTGCTTCGCTGGAATAATCTCGTTTCTTCTGATGTAATCCTCCATTATCATATGAAGTTACATCTAGAGCACTAATTCTTTGCTTTTGAATGGGGTTGTTTTGCTTCGAGCGACTGCCGCTAGGGGCGCTAATGATCATCGTTGGCTCCGAGTGGTGAATATAATAATCTGATTCGAAAGGAGTGTCTGCGCCATCATGGCCCACGTTTTCCGATGAACAGGATGAAATCCTTGAGGAAGATGAATATCTGCAATCAATTTCTGAAATAATCCCTCCTCTTTCCTCAATCCAAGTATCGTTCTTTTAGCCCTTTGCCTCCGTACATTTGGAAAAAGAACTTCGCCTTTCGTCTCTTCCACTAGAAATTATCAAATTAAGAACCTTCTACTCCATTTGCTCAAAGCTACTTCTTGCGATAGTTCCTTCACGAGAGCCGTCCGCCACGTGTCGCAAAAAAATCAGCTGTCTCGTAGGAAATCGCAGAGACACGGACGCTCGAAGCCAAATATTACACCCTCCGTTACCGAGCTGCGATAATCGTTGAACAATCGTCGTAGACCACTCGCCATACGTTTTAGCGAAATTTGCAAAGTCTTTCATTTTAAAATTTTTTATTTTTTTTTTAAAAATTGGGCTTTACTTCATATAAGGGGCCACAAACAGGCGCCACTTGTTTTAAAAATTGGGATTTTTAAACTCCCGAACTTCATAGGTTAATTTCAATGAATTATTCAGAAACACTACATATCGCACTCATTTTACAAGCCCTAGGTTGCACCTTGGATATAATAATTATAATAAATCGTGAGTTTATTATTAAGTCTCCGATCTTTCTATGTTTATCTTTTATTTGTTTCATCAATATTCGTAATTCTGATTGGCTGAGTTTCAGATTAAATCATAACAGAAATTCAATTGCCAGCAAATTTAAGCAATGAAGTAATAATTCTACTTGCGGTGCTTTACGATGTGATCTCATTGATATTATTCTTATCATTACTATTAAACAATTTTGTTTAATGATAATAACGATCGTTATCAACATCATTATCATTGTCAATATTAAGATCATTTTTATTTTTATCATATAACTTTATCATTATAATTGCATTTTTGGTTATGATTCTGATTATGACCATCATTATCATCATTAAAATTATCATCATTATTATCATCAATGGTATCGTCATGATCGTCATCATTGTTGTGACTATGATCACCATTACCACATTTGCTATCAATACCATTGTTGTTCAGAAACGTGAAATCCGAAATAAAATGGGGGCGCGGCAACTGTCCGATAGGCCTATGCTCATTGCAGACCGCCTATGAGAATCTTTAAAGGGTAATTCGTATTTGCAACACACAAAAAAGAAAGAAAAAAATCCCCCTTGTCAACGCATGGCAGTAGCGCGCAAAACAAACCCAATTTTTATTCTTAAATAGCAATGGATATTTCGCATTCTTAACTGACATGTCAACAGAAAAAAACAAAGAAGTGAAACAATACACACAACGAACACACAATGCTGTAAAATACGAGACAAAGGGCATTCTTACCGCGATTTAAAAACAAAAGAGGTGGCGGCGACCGTTAGCCGCAAGAGATCAAAATCGAACAAAAATGGCGGGAAAAACGCCGGAGACGAGAGATGCGCAGAACGGCCGAACGCCGATGAACTAGGGTGGCCACAAGACGATGTTATACTTCTAGGACCTTATTCTAGCCATAGACGAAAGAGGAGAAGGATAAGAAGAAGAGGAAGAAGTAAATACATCGGCCTTCCAACATGGGAAAAGAGCGAATGAGCGGTTTAAGCACCGCATAAGAGATATTTAGAGAATATATGATAAAAAGGTTCAATTTCAATTCGCCGAGAATTTACCTCCTCGAAATGTATAACGCAACGGTAGCTATTCAACCTCCTCCTCCCTTCCTCTTCCTTCCCCCCTCCTCTTCCTCTTCCCATTCACCCCCCCTCCTTGTATGCCTTTTTACCGTTCAGCCTAAAATCATTTGTAACCCCCCCCCTCCCCCGCCAAGTGTCAAGCAATCAAATAAAAGCGACGGTGGTACAGAGGAGGGAGGGGAGAGGGGGGGGGGGGGAGGACACCCACAAGTACAATCTCCAAATTGAGGTTAGGAAAATAAAGAAAAAAAATATTTTTATTTACTATTATCCTTTGGGAACGCACAAATTCAACATCCTTCAGGTGCATCTCTCTCTCTCTCTCTCTCTCTCTCTCTCTCTCTCTCTCTCTCTCTCTCTCTCTCTCTCTCTCTCTCTCTCTCTCTCTCTCTCTGCCATCCAGAAAAAAGGAGAATTAATAACCGGCCTTATCGTGAAGCATCATTGCTCGTGCATGCGAAGGCCCTAAGACCTGGGTTCGAAAGGTCTATCTTTCTTATCATTATCATAATTTTTGTTATTATCATTTTTATCATTATCATTTATTGCTATTACTATCACCATTATTATCACTATTGTTATTATTATTATTATTATTATTATTATTATTATTATTATCATTATTATTATTATTATAAATATTATTTTCATCAGTATCGTTGTTGTTGCTATTATGATAATCATTTTAACTATCAGGATAATCATCAAGACCATTATCTATATTACTATTCATATTACCATATTACAACATTTTTTTATTATCATCATCATTATTATTATAGTTATTAACATCATCACCAGTATCATCAGCATTAGTATCCTTATTACTATCATCCATACCGCCTTCCTCATCATCACTACCATCACCATAACCAAAATCATTTTTAATTAACATGTTCCTAATAAACCCCATTTAACTACCTATCCCGCCACTATATCCCGGGGCGGAGAGGTGTGACGTCACTCGATCCACGCCGGTGACAGGTCAACGGTTCTGGCGAGGTCGAGGCCGAACCGGGTCAGTCTAAGCGTGAAGGGAAGGTGAAATGTATTATTTTTCTGTGTGAGGAGCGTGGAAGAGGGGGAAGGTGGGGAGAAAAGGGTGGATGGAGGAGGTGGATGGAGGAGGAGGATGAACAGGAGATAGGGAGGAGGAAGGAATGTAGGGAGGAGGAGAAGAGAGAGGGAGGAGGAGGTCGAGGAGGGGAGAGGGAGGGGAGGAAAGGGGAGAGAGAGGGAGAGGAGGGAGAGGGAGAGGGAGGAGGAGCAGTAGTAGAAGAGAAGAGGAAGGGAAGGAAGAGGAGGAGGAAAAATGTAAGATGACAGAAAAAGAGACGATGAAGAAGAATAAAGAAACAAGAATCCCCTAATTTTTTCGACGAAGATGGCGGCGAAGGAGGGAAGAGGGAGGGAGCGAAGAAAGAAACGAAATGGAATTCAGAAGAACCCTGTCTTAGGAGAGTTTTAAGACGTCTGTGAGAGGGTGCGATGGGAGCCGTTAATGAGGACATAAATAAGGAACGGCCGCGAATGGTTTCCAACTAGCTCTGATCATTTTCAAAAAGAAAAGAAAAAAGAAGGATCTGGGTTTGTCTTAGAGAGAGAGAGAGAGAGAGAGAGAGAGAGAGAGAGAGAGAGAGAGAGAGAGAGAGAGAGAGAGAGAGAGAGAGAGAGAGAGAGAGAGAGAGAGAGAGAGAGTGAATGTTTAAAAATATCCCTTTTGTCCCTCTCAATCAACACCTTTTTCAAAACCCTAATTATGCATTACCCGCCCAATTAAGAACGCCCTTTTAAGCATCCCTAATCTTTCTCATATTCTAATCATCATCCCAATCGACACAAGTAGGCTGCATAACCAATCACAACGCCAATACATCGAGACGTGATTTTTTAAAACAATTTATAGGCCTATACACTCATATATAGCCAGCACATCCATTAATTAACGTTGTTCTTACTCTAGACACAGCAACCATTTCCCTTCCCTTGCCTCCACGACCAGCATCAACACTCTTCTCAGGAGAGCAAGAAAATGTTAAAAGGAGATTAAAAATAAATAAATAGATAAAAAAAAGACATGGTAGCTACCGGGATAATCTCCATAAACTTTGTCAAACGCGCTTTAAGATGGAGTTCGTTTTCGAATGCTTATCTCCCTCCCCCCTTAAAAAAAAAAAAAATCCTGTCTCCTAGTAATATTTCGACCTTTCGAAAAAAATAACTCATTTCCTCCCCTTTCTTTTAAGCATGTCTAGCGCTTAAAGGTCCTGCTGGTGTAAGCGTTTTGGCTTTTAACCTGCGCTGAGAGGTCTCTGCGGGAAGCCAGGAAGGGCAGGACACCGTTCTTCTAACATCACACTGCACGTTTATTCATTGTATTTTCGGCGACGACATATATCAATTCGTGCTAGCTACGTGTGCTGCTTAGGAGATGATATCCGCTTTGTCTGTGATTATCCTTGAATTTTAAAAAATGAGGCCTAGTTCTAATTTTATAATAGTATGTGAAGATAGATTATATTGCGAGTTTCTTTGCGATTCTTTTTCATTTTTTTATTGAGTTTTCCTACTATCTCCCAGGTTCCCCTCGATTGATAACAGGTACGCAGGGCAATCTTATCTTGTCAACGATCAGCCTCACTTGATATCTTGATGGCCTCTCCCAGATTCTGTTTTAACGCGTACAACGCAAGATGCACACACGCACAGGCATACCGACATAGATATACAGAAATATACACAGACACACGCAGACACAGAAGCAGAAACATACACAGACACAGAAATAGACACATACGCAGACACAGAAATAGAAACACTGACACTGAAGCAGAAACATACACAGACACAGACACACACAACATACAAAGACATAGTTACACACATATCCAAACTTACACCCAGATACGTACGCATGGCGACACTCTGCACACATACATTCGAACACCAACACACACAGATTTCCTCCAAACTCCTCATTGCTATGTATACACGTGGGTGGTATCGCCTTTTGGTTCAATGTTTACTTTTCGCAAGACACAGGACGCGGATGCAGCCTCACGAAAAGCCGATAAAATAATCGAATATTCTTATTATCTTCCCCGAATGCAAATATTTCATTATGTACATAAGATGTTTCTTTAAATAGCAAGCGCATATCCATAGCCATATATGCATGTACCAATATTAATATATATCATATAAACATATAGGCCTACATACGGTTTTTCGAAGCCTTCATATATACATTCATATATACAATTACATGTATAGATATATACATGGACACGTACAATATATACAAATAAGTATATATGTATGTATTTGCATATACACAGCAGAAATACAACCCATGGTTAGCTGATAGCAAAATACAAACATACAAAGTCTCGGAACCTATTTCCGTATGCAAATAAATTTTCCACATCATGCTGCAGTCACACAGAACCATATGTCTCATCCAAAACACACACGCAAAAAAAAAGAAAAAAAAGGAACGCATAAAATTCAGATCGTCCCCCAGCAAGATGAGAAACGTTCGCTCCAATAAAAATGTCTGACTGGGCGAGTCAAACATTTCAAAAAAGAGATCAAAATCTGACGTTTTTGACAGACTATCGAGAAAAAGACAATATTCCATTTTGTATTCCAGGTGAGACGCGGGCGGCGGGGCATGTACTCACGAAGCGTTGTGTTGCTGCCATGACGCTGGTCATCCCATGACTGTGGCACCACACTGACCCTCTGGCTCTTGGCACTGTAGAGAGGACAGAAGCCGTGGTGAGGCCGTCGTGTGGAGGGCTGGGCAGCAGGAGGAGGCGGCTGAGGAGGGGCTGGAGGGTGGGACTCCACGCCTCCACCACCACCGCCTCTACCACCAACACCACTACTACCACCGCCACCAACACCACGACCAACACCACACCCACTATACCACACCCACTAACACCACCACACACCGGGGCACTCTAGACCGCACGGACCTGGGCCAGTGCTCACCACCACACCACCACACCGCCGGCACAAGCCACCTCTCGGCCACCACGCGTCACAACTGAATGAAACACAACCTCGATCTCTGTCTCTCTCCCGCCTCTCCCCCCCCCCCCGCCACCACCTCCCCGCGCGCACGCTCCCTCCTCCCCGCCCTCTCCCCCTTCCCATCCCTCCCCACCCCCCGACCAGCCTCTCTCTCCAGTACCACGTCGGCCGCACATTCTGACGTCTCCACTTCGGTACCTCTGCGTGCCTAGATAAACCTCCTTCCCCCTAAACACAGACAGACTTTTTAAAAGGGCAAGAAGAACCCGAAAAGGGGAGAAAAATGAGGGAAATAAAATGGAAAACCCGGCGGCAACCAGGTTCTCTCTATCTCGCTCTCTCTCTCTCCCTCTCTCCCTCTCACCTGTTCGCTCCAGAGTTGCCAGGGGTAGGATGAGCGTCGGGAATAAAAGGTGCCAGTGACGCTACCTGGCACTGATTAATAACATAATGCTGCATAATTGTCAACGCTTGTAGGACTAACGGAGGCACTTCGTTTCCTTAATAAAAGGCTAAATAACCACAGAGGCCTTGGAGGTTTCGTCACCCCCGGAGTGTTGCCAAAACATCTGCTTAATCATTTTTGTTCGTGTTTTTTTGTTTTCATTTTTTTCTTCTTCCTTGCTGCCTCCTGGTGCTGCTGCGGCGGAGTTGATCGAGGGTACGATATCGCGTTCTAAAAAAAAAAAAAACGATATGAATACATAACTACGAAACATACGACGACCCAATTCGTCGGCCCAATCCGGCTGCCCATTCCGACGACCCAATCCCCTAACCCAATCCGACGACCCAATTGGACCATCCAATCCGACGACTCAATTCAACCCAATCTGACCCGTTCCGACGACCCAATCTGACCCGATCCAACATCCCAATTCGACCGTCCAATCAGACCTAATCCCGCATACCAATTCGATTACCCAATCCGCTGACGCAATCTGACCCGACCCGAACTCCATCGAATCGCCCCCTTCGACCCTCTCCCCACCCCGACCGACGGCGATCCGCGTCTCCGCCCGCCCGCCCGCCCGCCCGCCCGCTAAAAATGGCGACTTTCACAAAACCCCGACAACGCGAAACTGATAATCTCCGCGCACTTAACAGGCGGAAAATTTGGAACTCCCGAGCCAAAATGAGCGACGTTCATAAATACGAAAACATTTAAAAAATAAAAAAAAAGAAAGGGGTGAGTAGGGTGGGTTGAGGGGGGGGGAGGGGAGGGGAAGGAAAGGGGGGGAGGAGGAGGAGGAGAGGAGGAAAAAGTGGAGGAGGAAGAGGAGGAGGAGGAGGAGAGGAGGAGGGAGACGAAGGGAAGACGAAGGGAAGGAAACGAAGGGGAAAAGGAGGAGAAGGAGGAGAGGGAGGAAGGAAAAGGAAAAAGCTATAAAAATAAAGTAAACACAAGAAGGCTGGACGCATGCCAGGCCGTTGGCTCCTGACAGCGGCACGCGGCGGCGGCGGCGGCGGCACACGGCTATGACTTATAATAGTACACGGATCTTGTACATCACCCCCTGACCCTCCTTAAAACGGCGCAAGGGGGGGGGTGATCGCCTTATCTCAACTTCCTGACAGGTAGATTTGCCGGTAGATAATCTACCTGCGACGTGCGAGCGAGATACGACGAGACCCCCCGTGATATGCGACCCGCAGTGGACTCGTCATGTCACCCGGATATGGCAGACTTCGCCTGTTTGCTAAGGAATTCACAGTGAAATTAAGTTACACATTCGCTGGATTAGACGTGCAATCTTATGAAATCTCGGTCCAACGTTTGCATTAACACTGAACAAATAAGACACGAAAGACTCACACACACACACACACACACACACACACACACACACACACACACACACATACACACACACACATACAAACAATCATGACATACAAAGGCCGAATTTCCCAGTCCTTCGGCGGCTGAGCCTCCTTTGCACCAGAGGGAACCACTAAATGAACCTCGGAACCTTCATTCCCACTCTCTGCCTCTGTCTATCTCCTTTCATCTTAAGTCATTCTCTCTCTCTCTCTCTCACGCACTCTTTCACACACACACAAAACACACACTCCCTCTCCCTCCCCTCCCCTTTCTCCTCCTTTTCCCTCTCCCCTCCCTCCCCCTCCTTCCTCCTTTTCCCTCTCCCCCCTCCCCCTCCCCCTGTCCCTGTCTTACGTCACTCGCCATCGCAGCTCCGAGAATAAGCCTTCAAGCCTTCAATTTCCTCGGCCTTGAGACAAAGCAGTACGTGACACTCGATGGCAGAAGGGAAGCGGATGCCGGGAAACGCGATAGTGAGGGAAGGGCGATGAAAGAAGGAGGAGGGAGGAGGGAGGAAGGGAGGAGGGAGGGAGGAGGGAAGGGCAATGGGAGGGAGGGAGGAGGAGGGAGGGCAATGGAAGGGAGGAGGGAGGAAGAGTGGAGAGAGGGAGAGAACAAGAAATGACAGAAGGGATATAAGAGGGAGGGGGAGGAAAGAAGGAGGGAGGGAAAGAGGGGAGGAGGAAGAGAGAGAAGAGATGGGGGGGGAAGGGAGAGAGGGAATATAGGAGAGAGAGAGAGAGAGGACAAAAACAAATACAAAAAAGAAAAAAAGAGAAAGAAAGAAAGATTACCAAAACAGACAGACAACGAACCGCGAAAGTTAAGTGGGCAAAATCTGTATTTGCCAGTGGATGAGCGCTTGACATACCGCTGTCACGGACACTAAAACATCAAACACACAGGGCCAACACGGGAGAAAATAGAAAGACAGATCATGGCATCCCTACTTTACGATCTCAAATGGATCATTCCTTTCGATCTCGCAAATCGTAATTTTTCTCTATCCATTTCTCTCTAATCCTCCAACTGAAGGCTTTAGAATAGGCGAATAAATAAAAATGCAAATAAGAATATAAAAACAAAAATAAAATAACTGTCTTGTCTTTAAAAAAGAGCTCTGAATTAATCCTTGGTAAACCGGTTCTAATCGTACACATTTCTACCTTTTCCGTTTTCTTTATGCCAGCCTGCAAGCGAAGAAAACGGGAAGCGGTTGTACTCCATCGTAAACTGCAATATGGCTGCTTCTCAAAGGGAAATAAACTCAATTATTTTTTTTCTTATATAAAGTGTTCTTTATTTAATTATGTGTCGTGAATAAACAGTGCTAACGATTTTTTTTTTCGCTACTAAGTGATATATCAACTTTTCTCGTTCGCTGCACGTTTAGTAGAGGGTCTTTCAGGAGAGATAAAAATACTAGTAATCACAAATTGCAAACACATCCGGGTTGGAAAAATGAAGAGCTACGCGAATATTTTACATGAACCAATCAGCTATTTTTTGACAGTGTGCGAAACTGATTACCTGCAAAGTTTGCACAAAGTTGTGTGTACTTGCCTAGTTATATGTGTATGTAGGAGGGGCAGTTCATGCTCTCTCTCTC
>NW_020870686.1:271253-273753 GCF_003789085.1 Penaeus vannamei
TTGCACATGCGTATGTATGCTTGCAAGTGTGAACAGTCACTATCGTCTCCATGCATACCAATGCGACTTCACACAGGCTCGTCCGTGGAGAAAAAAAGGGAAAATGCCGCCTGAAATAAAAATGAGAGAGAGAGAGAGAGAGAGAGAGAGAGAAGAGAGAGAGAGAGAACAGAGGAGAGTGAGAGAGAGAGAGAGAGACGTGAGTGGAGAGTGTGAGATGAGAGAGTGAGAGAGAGTGAGAGAGTGTGTGTGTGTGTGGTGTGTGTGTGTGTGTGTGTGTGTGTGTGTGTGTGTGTGTGTGTGTGTGTGTGTGTGTCAGTGAAAGATAAAGAGATTTAGAGAGAGAAACAAAAATACAAAAAAAACGAAAAAGAAAAAAGGTAATTTCTCCCCCTAACAAAAGAACGCCCCCCCCCACCCCCCTTACTCCTCCAGGTGGCTTCCAGGAGTATAAAGATAAAATCTAACAGCCATCCACACACCCCTGAACGCACGTGGGACTTTTCCCTTAACAACGAATATGCATACAAGAGGTTTTTTTTTTTTTTTCTTTTTTTTGTCACAAGAGCGCATTCTCGGAGAATTTCTTATGCATGAACGCAAAACGAGGGGGGGGGGGTATGAGGAGAGAAGAGAGAGGGAGAGAGAGAGGGAGGAGAAGAGAGGGGAGGAGGGAGAGGGAGGAGAGAGAGGAGGAGCGGAGAGGGAGGAGGAGGAGAGAAGAGAGAGAGAGAGAGAGAGAGAGAGAAAGAGAGAGAGAGAGAGAAGAGAGAGAGGAGAGAGAGAGAGAGAGAGAGAGAGACGCGTCGTGAGCAAGGACAATGCAAGAGACATCACAAGGACAATAAAGCACAATGTGAGATGGGGGAGAGGTTGGGAGGGAGCGGGAGGGGGGGATTGTTGACCAGCGGCTAAGAATAGACGCCCACGTGGAAAAGAACGGATTGGCTGGCGTAAAAAATAATAAATATAAAATAAATAAATAAAAGAAAGAGAGGGAGAGGTGGAGAGTGTGAGAGGGAAACGGGGAGAGGCTAAGGAAAAATAATAATAAGAGGAGAGGAGAGGGAAAGGGATACGAGAGAGACAGACAGAAAGAAAAAGAAAGAGAAAGAGACATTAAAGAAAGAAATCAAGAGAGAGAGAGAGAGAGAGAGAGAGAGAGAGAGAGAGAGAGAGAGAGAGAGAGAGAGAGAGAGAGAGAGAGAGAGAGAGAGAGAGAGAGAGAGAAAAGCAGATGTAAAGGAAAAGCGAGAGAAAGGGAGCCTGGGTCTCCCACATCCTCCACCCACTCCCTCCGCCATTCTCCCTCACTCTCTCCCAACCAATCAGAAACCCAGAACAATCCCACGAAACGAAAAGAAAATCAAAATCCATTCGAACAAAGAACTAAAAAACAAACAAATAAATATATAATCAAAACAATAAATAAAACAATAAATAAAAAATAAAACAATAAATAAATAAAACAGATAAATAAATAAATAAATAAAAAAATAAACAACCCAAATAAACCAAAATACCCCCCTCCCCACTCCCCCCAAAAACGATAATAATAATATAAATATTAATAATAATAATAAAAAAAAAGAAACAACAAGAGGCCACATCCGCAGCGAAAAGACACACCAGCGGAGCGAGGCACAAAAGTCCCCATAAATGTTAATCTCTTCATCAAAGGGCGGTGCGGAGTCCCCTGTGGCACCGCGGACCCCGGGGTGGCGCCGACCGCTTTCCCCGCCTCGCTCTCGCTCTCGCACGATTCTGAGTGACTGGGGAGAGAGGGAGAAGAAAGAGGGAGGGAGAGGAGAAAAGTGTGGGAGAGGAGATAGGAGAGGAGAGAGGAGGGAGAGGAAGGAGAGAGGGAGAGGGAGAAGAAAGTGGGAGAGGAGATAGGAAGAGAGAGGGAGAAGAAAGTAGGAAGGAGATAGGAGAGGGAGAGGAGAGAGAGAGGAAGAGGGGAGAGGAGAGAGGAGAGGGAGAGAAAGTGGAGAGGAGATAGGGAGAGGAGAGGAAGAAGAAAGTGGAGAGGAGATATGGAGAGGGAGAGGAGAGTGGGAGAGAGAGAGGAGAGAGGGAGAGGGAGAAGAAAGTGAGAGAGGAGAGAGGGAGAGGGAGAAGAAAGTGAGAAGAGAGATAGGGAGAGAGAGAGAGAGAGGGAGCGGAGAGGAGAAGAAAGAGGGAGGATAGAGGAGAAGAGAGAGAGAGGGAGAAGAAAGAGATAGGAGAGGGAGAGGGAGAAGAAATGGTAGAGAGGGAGAGGAGAGGAAAAAGGGATGGAGAGAGGAGAGAGAGAGAGATAACCAAAAATATTTACATCACAGCGAGAACATTCACCAGCGAAGATGCTACCCAACAACGAACATGATATGAACGAAAACACATACCCATACATACGAAATAAAGATAAAAGAACTCAAACGCAAAACAAAGGAATAAAGAAGGTTGAAAGCGAAAAACCGAAAACCCAATTCACATAACCCCTTTAGTGAAACTCTCA
>NW_020870686.1:278753-281253 GCF_003789085.1 Penaeus vannamei
ATCAACTGGTCCTTTTTCCTTTCATTTTTTATTGGGAGGGGGAGGGGGGGAGTGGGAGAGGGGGAAAGAGGGGGAGGGGAGTGGAGAGGGGATAGGAAGAGGGAGAGGGGGAGGAAGTGAGTGGGAGTAAGAGAGGGGGAGAGAGGGAGAGAGGAGAGGGAAGGGGTTCATAATAAAGGTACATCAAACGACGCTGCAAGGAGAAGGCGAGAGGGAAGCAATCCCCTTCGTGCTTGGGTGTAGAAATATCTATCTATCTATCTATCTATCTATCTATATCTATATATATATATAAACACATAATGAATAAATATACATATAAACAAAAATCAAATCAGCCTATGTAATTCACAATGTCAGATCACGTCGATTGCAACAATCACCTGACTGGGGGAAAAACGACAATCAAGCATCGGCCAATACTCTGTAATCATGTTACTTCGTTGTTAATCATGTCTAATCACGCACTACGCAAAACTCTAATCATGTTGGCTTTCTTGATTAGAATGCAATGATTGCCCCTAGTAAGTTTAGGCTGTGGGATGTGTCAAGCACGATCTTGCAGCATACTTGTCTTCAGAAAAGGAGTGAGAGAGAGAGATAGGGAGGGAGAAAGAGAGGTTGATAAGTAGGGAGAGAGAAGGAGAGGCTGATAAAGAGAGAGGGAATGAGGGGGGTTAAGGAGGGATATGAAGTGGGGCAGGGACTGAGGGAAAGAGGGAGGGAGGGAGAGAGAAGATAGATGAGAGAGAGAGAGAACGAGAGAAGGGGGGGGGGGTCGAAAGCCATCTATAATTTTCACGTGTGTACCAACAAAATGAAGTGGGAGAGATGGGTGTGTTGAGAGAGTGGGGGTGAAGGACAAGGATAAGGGGAGGGAGAAAGGAGAGGAAGAAGAGGGAAGAGTGTGAAAGAAAACGAAAAGAGGGATATGGAGAGGGAGAAAGCGGGGAGGGAGGGAGGGAGGGAGAGGGAGAGAGAGAGAGAGGAGAGAGAGGGAAGAGGAGACGAGAGAGAGAGAGAGAGACTGATAGACAGAGAAAGAAGAGACGAGAAGAGAGAGAGAGGGATGCTCGACCCAGTGAATGACGGACGGACTGAATGATGGAAGAGAGAGGGGGAGAAGAGAGAGGGATATGGAGGGGAGGAAGAAACGGAAGGATGCCGATCTGCGGGGAGAGGGAGGAACAAAGCAAGAGAGAGAAAGAAGAGACGAGAGACGACGAGAGACGAGGGAGCGAGGAGAGAGGAGGAAGACAGGAAATCGAGAGAGAGAGAGAACGCTGAGATGAGAGAGGAGAAGAGAGAGAGAACGAGAGAGCAGCAATGAGAGAGACGAGAACTGAGACGAGAGAGAGAGAAGAGAGGATGATGAGAGAGGGAGAGGACACGAGAAGAGAGAAAGAGAAGAAGTGAAGACGAGAGAGAGAGATTGGAGAGGAGAAGAGAGAGAGAGAGAATGTAAGCGAAAGTAGGAAAGCACTCAGAAGCATCTTTAAAAAAAAAACTGAAAAGGAATATTAAGAAATGCAAAAAAAAAAAATCCTTTTTGATTGATTCAACACCCGCCAAAAAACGTATGTCAGGTAATGCCCTTGCTAACACGACGCCAATAACACAAACACGCCACGTGGCGTGGAAAAGGGAGGGTGTGGAGCTCGCAAAGATCTCTTAGTGGGGGTAGAGTAAGGGTTAGGGGTTGTATGCGGAAGGGTCAGGCGGGAGAAAGGTGATAAAAGGGTAAGCGTATGGATGAGAGGGTGAGGGCAAGCAGGGGAAAAGTGATCTCCCTTCCCTCCACCCTAAAAAAAAAATCATAATTATACATTAAGAAACGTAACCCAGATTCCCCCCCTTTCCCTTCATCCCTGCTTCCTCCTCACTTCTTCATCCTACAAGGGGGTAACAGCAAATTTATTCTTCCTCAAAAATTTTCCGACGGATGGACTGACCGCTAACGAGAATGCTGGGGCGAACATGGCGGCCGAGAGACCTGTGCAATGTCCAACAGAGAGAGAGACGAGAGAGAGAGAGAGGAGAGAAAGATGAAGACGAAGAGAAGAGAGAGAGTGAGAGAGAGATGACGAGAGAGATGGAGAGGAGAGAGAGAGAGAGAGAGAAGAGAGAAGAGACGAGAGAAGAGAAGAGAGAAGAGAGACGAGAGAGAGACAGAGAGAGAGAGAGAGAGAGAGAGCCACACCGCAGTGTCAACTTTAATACGCACACACAAGGCCCATCAGCATGAATGCCATCCGAAAATGAGACGGTAAGGCAAAAGGAGGAAAAGGAGGCGGGAGAGTAAATGAAATAAATAAACACAACAAACAAAAAAAAACAAGGATCACAGGGGGAAGGGAGGGACATAGCAAGATGCCTGACGATAATCAAGACAAAAGCAAAGAGAAGAAAGAGGGAATAGGGCAAAGCACAGAGGGAAAAAAGAGAGAGAAAGGGGAAGAGAAGCGAGGGCGAGTAGGAGGAACATTCCCATGTATTGCAA
>NW_020870686.1:286253-303753 GCF_003789085.1 Penaeus vannamei
AATCCTCTTCCTCTGCCGACCAATTCCCAAACTTTCTCTCCTTCTCCTTATCTCCTCCTAGTCTTATCCTTCCTATCATAGCTTTTAAAATCCTATTCCTTCTCGCTCCTTCTCTTCTCTGCCTTATCTCCTTCTCTCCCCTCCCTTTCCTTCCAATCCTTCCCACTAGCATCTCCAAAGCCATCTCGCATTCTCCTTCTCTCTTCCTCTCTTTCCTTCCCTCCCACCCTTATCTATCTCCCTCTTTTTCCACTCCCTTGCGCCTTCTCCCTCCCTTTTCCTCCCCTTGAAAATCTTCTCATCCCTCCATCCTCTCTTCCCTCCTTCTCTCTCTCTCCCTTCCTTCCTTTTTTCTTTTCTTCCCTCTTTCCCGTGAGCCCGAGAGTGTGGCTGGGTGCGGCGCGAAGGAGGCAGAGGAGAGGAGTAGGTGGAAGAGTAGGAGGAGGAAGAGGAGTAGGGGGAAGGAGGGAGGGGGAGGGACTGGAAGGAGGAGGAGGAGTAGGTGGAAGAGTAGGAGGAGGAAGAGGAAGGGGGAAGGAGGGAGAGAGAAGTAGGAAGAGGGAAGGGGAAGGAGGGTAGGTAGGAAGAGGAGGGAGGGACTGGAAGGAAGAGGGGAGGGAGGGGAGGGAGGAGGGAGGCGCCACTCGTCCTGCTATTGATCATCTTGGCCAGGTAGGAAAGCCAGAAGAGGCCACCTACCACACATTTTTTTCTTCTCGAAAGCCGCCACACTCTATTTAAACTTCTGCATTCTCTCGACTCCCTCCTCGCCCACTCCGCTGTACACTCCTCTTCCGATTCTCCTCTTCCCCATCTTCGTCTCCGGCATTTCGGGAGATAAAATAAGAGTAATAATGATAATAATCCTAGCGCCTCCAGCCTCCCGAAGCCAAGGCGTGTAAAACTGAGATCACTCGCAGCTGATCTTAATTATACGTACAGATAAACGGCATTTTTTTCCTTAATCGTCTGAGCACCTACTACCTCCCTACGCCACCCTTAATTAAGACAACCACACTGACGCCCTTTGAAAATCAAATACCAAGTCCCCGGAATCCCCCGCTGAACGAACGAACGAACGCAACGTCGAGAAAACGGCCGTTATTCAGCGCCGTTCTCGAGATGAGGATGCGATGGACGCCGCCATATGTCGGGAGGCCACGGTCACTGCCTGTCGTTGCTGCTGTCGCTGTCGTCGCCGGGTCTCTGTCGCTCTTTCTCTCTCTCCCTTTGTCTCTTTCTCTCTCACTCTCACTCTCTCTTAATATCTATATATATCAGTATACACACACACACAACACACACACACACCACACACACACACACACACACACACACACACACACACACACACACACACACACACACACATATATATATATATATATATATATATATATATATATATATATAGAGAGAGAGAGAGAGAGAAGAGAGAGAAGAGAGAAGAGAGAGAAGAGAGAGGAGAGAGAGAGAGAGAGAGAAGAGATAGTTGTAGAAATTCACTGTGTTGATTAGATCGCATGAGGGAAACAAGTTCTCACATATCTACAGGTAAATAAATAGACAGATATCACGACAGGAAGAGATCATGAATAAATACAAAGGCAGAAATGTATTACGTGGGCGGGACTAAAAAACAAAAAAACAAAAAAAAAAAAACACTCACGATGAAGCTCGGAAAACAACAAACAAGAAAAAAGAGGGCAAAAGATTACGTTCATAAAGCATCAAACGTCACTGTCAATCACTTCGAGATTCTGTCCAACTCGCTTCCCCGAAACGTGCAACAAACGCTTCAATTCCAATATCACGACTATGTGATCAAAAGAATAATAATAATAATAATAATAAAAAAATAAAACCAATAAAAAATAAAATTAAAATTAAGTAAAGGAGGGACGTCCCGCCGGCCCGAACGAATCAATTAGCGAACCGTCAGAATCAAGCAAGTCCATCAAAGAGAGACGATCCTGTCGGTTGCAAAAAACAACTTGCCAATCAAGACATCGCCAGCCAGCGCCCGCCCGACGCGAAGCCGAAATGATGGCGCTCTGATGGCTGTCGCAAAAATGAAACGCATAATGGAACAAGCCAAACTAGCCAATTATTTTGCGAATTGTAAGGCAAGAGTTAATTAATGGCTCCGATTGGAAATGGTGACGGACAGCTGTTCGAGATGGCGGAGTGACCAACGCGACGGGGGAGGAATAAGGCTCCCGGCGGCGAAAGGTCATCCTCGACCTTCTCTGGGGAGGGTCCTCGTCCTCTTCCTCCTCCCCCTCCTCCTCTTCCTCCACCTCCGCCTTCTTCTCTTCCTCCACCTCATATTCTCCCTTCCTCCACCTCATCTTCTCCTCTTCCTCCACCTCCCCTTTCTCCTCTCCTCCACCTCCCCTCCTCCTCCACCTCCTCCTCCTCCCCTCCCCCTCCTCCTCTTCCTCCACCTCCGCCTTCTCCTCTTCCTCCACCTCCCCCTCTTCCTCCACCTCCTCCTCCTCCCCTCCCCCTCCGCCTTCTCCTCTTCCTCCACCTCCGCCTTCTCCTCTTCCTCCACCTCCTCCTCTTCCTCCACCTCCACCTTCTCCTCTTCCATCTCCGCCTTCTCCTCTTCCACCACCTCCCCCAATTCCTCCACCTCCTCCTCTTCCACCACCTCCTCCTCTCCTCTTCCTCCACCACCACCCCCACCACCTCCTCCTCCTCCACCACCATCTCCTCTTCCACCACCTCCTTTCCTCCACCACCTCCTCCTCCTTTTGATCTTGCTCTTAATCTTACTCTTACTCCTACCCTTCCCTTTGCACTTAATCCCGAACCTACTCCTCCTCCTCCTCCTCCCCCTACTCCCCCCTCCCCTCCCAAAGGTCCAGTACCTACTCGAAGCCTTGTCCTTTGAAGACCGATTATTCAGTCAACCAGTCAGTCAGTCAATCAGTCAGCCAACCAGTCATCGTGGAGGCTGAAAATGACTATTTCCGCTGCTTATCGCCAATCAATAGAAGCCGGACTGGAAGGTGGCAAGCCGGAGAGAGAGAGAGGAGAGGGAGAGAGGAGAAGGAAGGAGAAGGAGGGAAGGAGGGAAGGAGGAGGGAGGAGGGAGGAGGGAAGGAGAAGGGAGGGAGAAGGGAGGGGAGGGAGGAGGGAGGGAGGGAGGGAGGAGGAGGAGAGGAGAGAGGAGAGAGGGAGAGAGGGAGAGAGGGAGAGAGAGAGAGAGAGAGAGAGAGAAGAGAGAGAGAGAGAGAGAGAGAGAGAGAGAGAGAAGAGAGAGAGAGAGAGAGAGAGAGAGAGAGAGGAGAGAGAAGAGAGACAGACAGACAGAAAGAGAGGAGAGAGAGAATGAAGGAAGGAAAGACAGTAAAAAGAAAGGCAGAAAAAAAACGAAAGAGAAACCGAGAGTGAGAGACAGAAAAAAAAGATAGATAAGAGAACACACAATGAGAAATTAGAATAATTGTAACGTGCAGGTGACACGCCGACCGACCCGAGCCAGGGTAATTTGCATATTTCTCCTTTCCGGTGTTCATCGAGGGTCGGAAAGGCGCGGGAACTATTCATCTATTACCATTTCCTATTACCTTTTTCCCAATCCAAATATTGCAACCGCGTGAATAACCTGTTACCAAAACAAGATGTCTATTACTATTATTATCATTATTATTCATTTATTTATTTATCTATCTATTATTTATTATCATTGTTATTTTCATCATTATCATTTTTTTTTTACAGTAGGTGTTATATACCATAAAAAAATATATATTTTTTTGTCTACATGTACATACACAGTATTTCCCTTCATTGCAGTCAACAAGCACAAGATATTCAGTCATTTGCCGTAATTAAAGTGTTGAAAATAAACTTTATGTTGAGCTACGCCGTGTGGTGTAATAGGCTGATGGTGAAGCAATACAAAGATTAGGAGAGAAAAAAGAAAATTTGGATATTATCTTTAATCAGCATATATATATTAATATATATAATAATATATATAATATATATATATATATATATATATTTATATAAGTTTACCAAAACTATCCTTTTTAGTATGTGTCTAGGTACGTTCCTGAGGTAACCCTCCTCCTCCCCTCTCAAAAAAAAAATATTTCCTTTTTTCTCTTTTCCCTTCAGTGAGGAAGAGAAAATTAAAACAGAAATAAAAAATAACGCAAACCCATTCCCAACCCTTCTCTCACCTTCCATTCCCATCGAATTGTATTTGGAAAGAGTCTGAGCACAAAGACTCATAAGCGCAAGTCTTTCGCAAACAGCCCGTTCGAGGCCAAATATAGAAACAAAGGGGGAGGGAAGGGAGGAATGGGGGAGGGGGAGGGGGAGGGCGGAGGGAATGGGCAGGGGGGAGGGGAAGGGGAGGAAGGAATGGGGAGGAGGATGGAGGGAAGTGAGGAATTGGGGAAAGGGAAGGAAGAGGAAGGGAGGAAGGGAATGGGGAGGAGATGGAGGGGAAGGAGTGGACAAGAAGGGAGGGAACAGGGGGTGGGAGGAAATACACCTGCCAGGTGAAACGCCCAGCCTGTGTGCGGCGTCGGGCCGAGAGGGGGAATACTGAACTGACATTTCACGCCGTGTGGTTTGTGTTTGTTTGTGTTTGTTTGTCCGCTTGCGCCCAGAACGGGATTTCCTCCATAACGCCCGAGCCAACTTCAAAAGCACGTCGGCAGCGGTCAAGGGATTTTTATTCCTTTAACCCTATTTTTGCTTTGGAAACGGAAACATTCTTGGCTTAAGTGTGTCTGTGGCAAAGCTATTGGTTGCTTTAAAGAGTGTGTGTATAACGATTTCGGAAGGACCCTGTGGAAAAAGAAAAAACTCAAAAACTAAAAAATATAAATAAAAAACAAACTCACAGCCCAGCGGCGTTCGTCCACCACTACGGCATCTGCTAACACTTCAAACTGCAGGCAGCGGCGTCAGTACTCACCTGAAGGGGAAGAAAAAAAATATATATTAGTTTAAAATCAATACATCGCAGTGGAAATTATACATCACATCATACTTTCACACAGACAAGATTACAGAAAGATTTGGGTGGATACGAATCGACGTCGACAACAGCAACACTACAGCGACAACAACGACAACAACAGCAACACTACAGCGACAACAAAGATAACAACAGCAACAATAACGACAGCAAAAACAACAAAACAACATAAAACCAAGACAGACAACCCACACACCCCCCCTTCCTCCCCACCCAATGCTCTCCCAAGTCGACACAAACCGATCATAACTTTGCCACTAAGAACCACACCACTCCACTTTTTTCCTATCCCCCCCCCACCGGTGTCCCCCGCCCCGCCCGAGTCCTCTAAGACAATATCAAGACCAGAATTTCAGGGGCGGAATGTCTGAAGGATCCCGCTGTAACTTGTACCTCTGGGGGCTGAGTCGATCAGCCACTGCTGTTGAGTACGCGGCTCGAGAACGGAAATACGCTCTGTAGGAAGATCGTGTGTGTGTGTGTGTGTGTGTGTGTGTGTGTGTGTGTGTGTGTGTGTGTGTGTGTGTGTGTGTGTGTGTGTGTGTGTGTGTGTGTGTGTGCGCGCGCGTGTATGTGCGTGTGTGCGTGTGTGCGTGTGTTCGTATACACAAAAGTCAATACACGCAACAAAGAAAGAAACAAAAAAAATCCTCACACCTTTTTACTTCGAGAAAGAATAAAAAAAAAAAAATCGCAAGGGAAAAAATCCCACTTTCGCCACAAAGAAGCTGGCGAGGTCAGAGCCGAGCTGCACCTCCTCATAAATCGGAGTTAGCGCGAAGGAGAACCAATTTTGTAGCGGATTAGGGAAAAGGCAAATCTGATTAGAGCGAGGCCAGCACGAGCACGGGGCCTAATTGCGCACCAGATGGGCCTATAATACTCCAATAAAACTCGAACTCCAGTAAACACAAACAGTTGATTAAAATGCGCAATTTAAATACATAATCAACTGTTTATTCCAAACGTTATGCAGCCACTTCCGACCTCAAATATCCCTGATTAAAAACTGAATATTGAATCCACACCCGATAAAAGATAAATCACCATTTTTTAAAAACATAATTACTAATATTCCATACCGTTGCATGTCCATCGAAAAATATTTCACACACATAGACCTATATTAATTTTCCGAATCGGAGAAAAAGCAATTACTGTAACCACTCATTTAGGATTATATTTAAAGGAACAAAGTTATATTTATATTATATTTAAAGCAAGAGACTTGTAATGTATTGGTAGATAGGCCTATTTTTGAGGTCCTGATTCGATTAAATAGATGCGCAAATAACGATGCAAAAACGTTTAACTGCTAATGGAAATCGGGATGAAAGTGCGTCAAAAAACGTCTGTGTTCAAAGGGTTTACCTGGGAATTCTGTCTAATGTAAACAGATGATGATAATAAGTCAAGTGATGATGACTGATGATTAGTGATGAATATGATGATGATAGTGATCGTGGTGATGGTGGTGGGGGGGGAGGGGGGGGGAGGAGGAGGAGGAGGAGGAGGAGGAGGAGGAGGAGGAGGAGGAGGAGGAGGAGAGGAGGAGGAGGAGGAGGAGAGGAGAAGAGGAGGAAGATAATGATAACGATAATGATCATGATAACGATAACGATAACGATAATGATCATGATAACGATAATGATCATGATAACGATAACGATAATGATGATGATGTTGATGATGAGGAAGAGGATGATGATGATGATGATGATGAGGAGGATTAAGATAATACTGACGAGGACAACGATAATGATAATAGTAATATACATCTAAAAACATCTCTACAATTTCCCTCGAGCAGAGAAAACGCTAAACCTTCCCCTCCCCCATTTCCCCTCTTCTGAAATTCTTAGACGAAACACGAGCAAGCAGCCCCAGGATTCCCTCTTTAACTTAATGGCGCTAAAAACTTATCATGTTTCTAGGATGCATTACCACAGATTAATCTCATCGGCGCAACGAAGGAAATACTCGGCATTTTTGGGAACAGAGAGAGAGAAAAAGAGAAGAGAAAGAAAGGAAAAAAAAAATATATGATACACATAACGCTAATTAATCAGCTGGCGGAATAAAATAATTCGCTGGGCAAACGACACACTTGGGAAATATTTAATGGCACATGGAGAGAGCGTTGGGGATGTGTAACGGCAAAAAATTAAAAGTTAATGATAATTTTTTTTTCACTTCATTTTCTCTGCATTATTCCTTTTTTTCTTTTTTCTTTTTTAATTGAGGGTACCTCTCAGTCCCTGCCTTTAGAATCAGGACGCGACACCCTCAGTCCATTTACCTGATGGGCGGAGAAAAACTCAGAAAAGCCAATATTCGCAGAGCTCGTCTTTACTATTCGCACAGCTCAACTTCACTATTCGCACAGCTCAACTTCACTATTCGCACAGCTCAACTTCACTATTCGCACAGCTCAACTTCACTATTCGCACAGCTCGTCTTTACATTAACGAGTGTATTCACAACTGCATGCACAACACTACGGTCTACACGCGCCACATTTCACATACTACACGATTGTAACAATCTGTAGATTAAATTTTCAGGGTAATTTTCCCATATAACGTTACGGCCACGTACCAAATATATCACAGCTTGTCTACACCAGTCCAGTTAGCCATTACGGTTAGAATAAAAAAAAATCAGGGGCCCAAGAATGACGTTACTGTATTATACGTACGGAATCATTTCTCCGCAGTTTGTTTACTTTGTCAAATTAATCAGTCATCCCATCATACAACAGCAACAACAATAACAACAACAACAATAATAACAGCAACAACAATAGCAACAGCAACAAAACAACAACAGAAACACCAACAACGACAGCACAACAAAAACAAAAAACCGACAACTCAAACGATGAATCTAACTCCGAAAGTCAATACCACTCGGTTCTCAAGCTCCCGGCTCTAAGTAACGTACAAATATATATCCCGACTGACTGCGACTGTAAGTAAGACAGCCCTCCATGCTCTTTCCGCCGTGAAAAATGTCAGCAGAGTAAAGACGAGCTGTGCGAATAGTGAAGACGAGCTGTGCGAATAGTGAAGACGAGCTGTGCGAATAGTGAAGACGAGCTGTGCGAATAGTGAAGACGAGCTACGAGCTGTGCGAAGTGACGAAATGTGCGAATAGAAAAGACGAGCTGTGAGAATTGTGACGACGAGCTGTGCGAATAGTGAAGACGAGCTGTGCGAGTGAAGACGAGCTGTGCGAATAGTGAAGACGAGCTGTGCGAATAGTGAAGACGAGCTGTGCGAATAGTGACGACGAGCTGTGCGAATAGTGAAGACGACTGTGCGAATAGTGAAAACGAGATGTGCGAATAGTGACGAGATGTGCGAATAGAAAAGACGAGCTGTGCGAATAGTGACGACGAGCTGTGCGAATAGTATATCACATGCAAGGGCCCTTCAATAAGACACTGGCCCCTCTCCTGTGCTGAAGTACTGCGCTCTTGGGACAACCAATGAGCATCTTGAAACGGAACAATGTCTGCGAATGCTACACTGATGGGTCCTTGAAGTCTGCAAGTAGAGTGTAATGCCCTTATGCTGCGAAAGAAGAAGAAGAAGAAGAAGAAGAAGAAACAGAAGAAGAAGAAGAAGAAGAAACAGAAGAAATAGAAGAAGAAGAAGAAATAAAAGAACAAGAAGAAGAAATAGAAGAAGAAGAAGAAACAGAAGAAGAAGAAAAGAAGAAATAGAAGAAGAAGAAAAGAAGAAGAAGATACTTTGCAACACCTGGAGGTCGGGAGGAATCGTCATCGAGTTCGCACTGCGCAGATTGAATTGGCAGGAATACTTCTCGAAACGGAGCTGTTATCAAATCGAGGTCCAGGAGTAATATTTTTTTACGACTTACGAAGTGCTCTCCAGGTCCTGAACCTCTCCCGATTAAGAGGTTGGAAATATGTAAATAATATCAAAATAATCGTATATCGCTTAAAAAAACGAGGTTATGTTAAAGGTTCTATTACGTAACATCGTGCGTTCGAATTCACATGCATGACTTTGCCTTCTAATCACCTAACCTATAAAAAAAAAGAAAAAGAAAGAAAAGAAAAGAAAAGAAAAGAAAAGAAGAAGAAGAAGAAGAAGAAGAAGGAAAAAGAAAAGAAAAAAAAAGAGAAAAAGAAAAAGAAAAAAAAGAAAGAAAAAAAAAGAAAGAAAGAAAAAAAAAAATGTATATATATCCTTACGTCATATCCCGAATTTAAACATACTACGAAGTCATAACCACATTCCAAAATGTCTACAGGCCTACCCACGCCTGCGCAGTTAGCCGTCATGATAAACAAAGACAAAAATAAAGAAAGAAAAAAAATTGAATAAAAAAAAAAAATCCCGTCGAGCCAAGAACGGTGCCACGTGACATGCCACTCCGACCATTACCTTCTTTCACGACATGACGCGGCGTTCGTGGCACCTGACAAGTGACACACAATAAGGTGCTGCATGACGTGTTGGGTCATTTCTGTCCACTAAATCCGCTTCTCTGACAAAGACTGTTGCGAAATGAACCAGATACTTTGAGACCTTGAATTAATAACTAGAAAAGAGGGAAGGCCTTAACACGACGGTCTTAAAGGCTCTGTATAAACGCACACAAGGAGGGGCTTCTCCCACTTAAACCGCCGCGAGAAAAGGAAAGTTTCTCTTAAAAAGATCCTTCAGACACTCAAAAATATGTATTTACGACTTCATAGTGGATGTACCTCATGGCAAGAACGTGCAATAAATATTATAATGATAGCATTATCTAGCGGATTATCGCGTGTGCGTATGTATGTATGTAATTATGCATGTATGTAATTATGCATGTATGCATGTATGTATGTGTATATATATATAATATATATATATATATATATATATATATACATATATACATATATACATATATACATATACATACATATATATATATATATATATATATATATATATATATATATATGTGTGTGTGTGTGTGTGTGTGTGTGTGTGTGTGTGTGTGTGTGTGTGTGTGTGTGTGTGTGTGTGTGTGTGTGTGTGTGTGTGTGTGTGTGTGTGTGTAAATGCACACACACAAATGGCAATGAAAGGAATCATAATCCACTACTGCGTGGCAGATCCGACCTCCCCAATCCAGTCACTTTTAAGACCGATGAAACGCAGGTCCGACTCCCGCCTACGCCCTCGCGGTCCCATTCAACGGATGGACTCAATCTGGCCATGGACTCATCTCCTCCATCCATCCACTTGAAATTAATAAAATGAAAAAAAAATCATACAGAGGGGCTTCACTCACTCTCCCAACGCGCGCGTGTCAGAGCGTGCCTGAGCCCGGCCTAAGTACCTGGCCACGTTAAAAGCGTGCAGTATTTGTGATTTTTTTTGTAAAACGTTGAATAAATTAGCCTGCTCACTTACGCTCAAACGGATGCCAGGGCGATTTCCGCATAAAATAGCCACTGGGAGCAAGGATAAGCTTTGAGTGCGATGGTGCTTTCGCTTTGCCGAATTTCGTAACAGAGGGAAAAGAAAAAATACACACACACATATATATATACACATATAGAAATATATACACATATACATACATATATATATATATATATATATATATATATATATATATATATATATATATATATATATATATATATATATATATATACAGACAGAGCTTCAACAGCAAAAGACAACAATTACAAGGAAGATATTTACTTTCCTGATGAGCAAACACCAAACATACAAACACAATAACGTAAACAGCAAAACAGCAATGATGTCCTTAACAGAAAAAAACAGACAAAATATGCAAAACCAGATCGCACTTACAGAACGCCATTACTGACAACATCGCATAAGCTTTTTCATGTAACTTTATGAACAACATTTCGGGTAATTCTGATGGCTGTCTCGCAAACACACACACACACACACACACACACACACACACACACACACACACACACACACACACACACACACACACACACACACACACACACACACACACACAACAAGTACCAACACACACACAAAAAACACGATAACGTTCCCCGCTGCTTCGGCCACACTGAATGATAACATGATAACACACAGAGCCTGACAACGGTCCCTCCGCGCGCTGGCTGGCAGGTACCCAAAGGTATCACATAAACGTACCTTGACGTTAATCAATAAAGACACATGTGACCCCCTATTACGTCCACCTTGTCAATACGGGCAATTTTGTCAAGAAAAGAAAATCTTCACGAATACACACCATTTTTTTTTATCTTAGACATACACAAATATCGAAAAAAAATCCTTGACAATAGAAAAAAGTAAAAACATATAACTAAGCCGGACTGAATATATAGAGGAGTTATGAGTTTGCAAACCCAGCCGCTGTGAAAGAATTGCATCCCCTGGAAACATCGGCAGGCATGCGAGGGGGCCAAGGAAGGAAGCCACAAACAAACCCGGGATGTTTGCAAACGCGATCCATAAACAAGCCAGAGGATGCAACACACCGCGACGAATCCCAACGCAAGCCGCATACAAGCCAAGGGATGCAACACAAACCACAATCAAGTCATGGCATACAACATACCACAAACAACCCAGAGGACACAACAAACCACAACCCACAAACAACCCAAAAGGACACAACATAACACAACATACCAAAACACAAACATACCACAACCCACAAAACAACCAAGGGGACACAGCACCCCACAACCCACAAGCAAGCCACAAACGCAAGCAAACCACCCCTAACCCACACCAAGGATACCAAAACCACGATACACGAAACGAACAGAAAACGATACAAAAGAAAAAAAACGAACAGACATAAAAAGAAAGAAAGAAAAAAAAAAACAAACATGACCTATTGCTGCATCGGTAACTGTACGAGTTGCGTCATGAGTGCAACATTGCAATGCAGGGCTGGGAGGAAATGCTGATAAATATGCGAGAGAGAAACAAGAGAGGCGCGGAGGGGGGAGGAGGGAGATAGGCACGATTAAAAAAGGATAAGAGAGACCAAGACGGGGGAAGATCATTGGATATGTTCTAAAGGAGGTGAGAAGTACTGTGCCAGAAGAAGGAATGGACGGCAAGGGGAGAGAGGAGAATGAAGAGTGAGTGAGGTTAGACAGATCGCGGAGAGAAGCAAGAATGAGGCAGGGAAACACTTGCAATGATTCGGACCTAAGCAGAGTGGATGAGAAAGGCTTGATGATGATGCATTGGTGGGTGGTGCGGTTGTGATTACGGCGATTGTGTTTGGTGTCTTCGGTTGGTTGGTTATTGATGCTTGATATGATGAGTGATGTTCTCTCATGATTCTCTTTGATGATGATCGATGATGATAAGCGGATCGGTGTTTTGGTGATATGCTGTAGATGGTGATTGATGACTCTCTTTCCTGGGTGGTTGATAGCTGATTCTGTGGTGTGTTTGTGATCTGTATCGATGTATCTGGGTAGAGGTGCATAATGATAATGATGATTGCTATGAATAATAATAGTAACTTGGATGATTCATGATTTGATGAGCATTGATAAATGACACAACAATAATAAACACATAAAAAGGGAAACACGACAAACGATTGACAGGTAAAGGGAGATGGATGGTGATGGATGGGGAGAAAGGAGAAGAATAGAAAAACATAAGAAACAGAAATAAGAACAAAGAATAGAAAGGTCACAAAGAAAACAAAAAAAAGAAAGAAAGATAAGAAAAGACAAGAAAGAAAGAGTGAAGAGAGAGGAGAGAGAGAGAGATGACGAGAGAGAGAGAGAGAGGAGATGAGAGAGAGAAGATGAGAGATGATTGATGAGAGAGAGTAAAATACATCAATAGATAAAGAGGAAAATAAATAGACAAGAATACTTCGATACGAACGATCACAAATAAAGAGTAGCGATATGAAGAGAGAAAGAAAGAGAAAAGAAGAAGGAAGACGTGCCACCAGGTGGGAAAAACGGCCTGTCGCGTGTTTTGCGAATGTCTCATCGTAAAACCACAGACTAGGCGTTCACAACGTCCGGATCGTCTATCAAAAGGTCATAGGCGAAAATTGCAGTGTCAAAATGTACCATCGAAAATCCTTCATTCTCGAGACAACGGAACACACTCTCTATAATGATGCCACTCCCCCCCCCCAACCACCCGGCGTCCTCCTCCCCTCCCTCCATCCCAACTCCATTTTCCCCCATCTATTCCTCATTTTCGTTCGCTCTCTCCTTTGTATGTTTTCTCTCTTTTCTCTCCTTCTTTTTATTTTGATCTCTCTGCTCTAGCTCTCCCTCTCTCTCTCCCCCTCCCGTATCCTCCTTCCTCTTCCTGTTCTTCGCCTTTTATTGCTCCATCGCCTTCCCTCCCCGACCAGCACTTCCTCCTCTTCTCTTCCTCACCACCTCCTCCTCTCTCTTCCTCTTCATTCCTCCCCCTCCCCTCTCATCAGCGACCCCCCCCAAAAAAAATGATATCCCTTCTTGACTATATCTATATTAATACATAAACTCAAATAAAATAAAACACATGAGCCTGAGTCATCGAGGTGTGAAAAACGGAGGCCCGGCGGAAACAACCCACGTGCTCTGATGACCCCGTACGCGCGCTGAGTGATCATCCTATCCATGGGCTGTATCTCGTCTCCGCGTGGTATCTGTCCGGTCACACTTGCGCTAACTCTTGCGCGCCGGCTCTCTCCTCCCTTTCTCGACACTGTCCCCTTCATCCTCAACGCATGGGCTGATGATTTGGAGGAGGGATGTGACTCATGCGCTAGAAGCAGTGCTAGGGGAAGGAGGAGGGAGGGAGGCGACAGGAGGAGAGAAGAAATAGGAGGGAGGGATTGGGAGGGAGGGAAGATTAAGAAGAGGGAGGGCGAGTGAGCGTAAGAGACTAGAACGATGGGATAGGGACAGTAGGGACGTAGGCGAAAGAGAAGCTAGGGCTGGGATGGCTGAGGAGAGTACAAGTAAGAGGGAGGGCGGGAAATGAGGACAAGAAGAGTGGGAGGGAGGGAAGGAAGAATGAGTGAGTGGCAGGGAAAAGAAGAAGCTGTGGCAGGTCCATCTGGACTGCATGTGGCAGGATAGCGTGAGATCAGCATGATATGAGGTGGTCTGTAGAGGAAGAATGAGGCGATCGTCAATGGAGCATGAAGAGGCGTGACTGGCATACAGAGTAAGGCATGATTGCGTCTGAGGATACGAGAAGATCGGTCCGAACAGGTCGTACGTGCTCGTGGGACGAAGAGAGTGGAGGGAGAGAGTGTCTGGTTGTCTTGGATGATGAGCCGATGGTCGTAGGTGCGGTGTCGTGTCTGTCTGTATGAAGAAGATGCTACATCTGCTGCGGTCATAAATAGCTCATGTGGGAGAAGAGGGAGGGAGGAGACGAAGAGTCTTAGGGAGTTCGACGTTATGCTGCGTGTCTGTCTCTCTCGTGCTGGCTGGTCGTCTGCAAAGTGAGTGTGTAGGGATGGCGAGTGATGGATGAAGTGGGATGGAAAGAGGAGGGAAGAAGGAGGGAGGAGAGAGGAGGGATTACAGGAAGGAGATTGAGGATGACGAATAGACAGAAATGGAGGAGAATGGAGATAAGGTAAGGTGCGTGGTGAGGGTATGGTGATAGAATGAGCTGGAGAGGATGGATGGAGAGACGCGTATAGATGTGGAGAAGGATGGGGAGAGCGGTGATGATTAAGGAAGGAAGGAGGGTAGGTGAACGAGAAGGATGGCGATTAAAGGAGGGGGAGGCACAGGAATCGGCTAGGGGATAGGGTCGGTTTTATTATAGGGGGTGGGGGGGGCTAGTGGGAGAGTGGGGTTTGGGGGTTTGGGATAGGGTGAGGGAGGAGAGAGGGAGAGGAGGAGAAGGGGCAAGAGAGGGGAGAGGGAGAGAGGAGAGAGAGGAGAGAGGGAGAGGGGAGGGCGGAGAGAGGGAGGGGGATGACGTGAGGGGAAGGAAGGGAAAGGAGGGGAGTTGAACAAGAGAGATAGGAAGGGAGAGGGAGCAAAGAGTGGACGAAGAAAGGGAAGAGGAGAGGAGTACCGTGAACAGGGGAATGAAGAGGACGAGGAGATGGAATACGGTAAATGAAAGTAGAAAGTAAAGGAGAAAAGATGGAAGGAGAAGAGGAGGAGGAGGGGGTGGGTGGGAGGGACAGAGGAGGGAGGGAGGGAGGAGGGAGATGAGGAGGAGGGAGGGAGGGAAGATGAGGAGGAGGAGGAGGAAGGGGAGGGAGGAAGAGGAGGAGGAGGAGGAGGGAGAAGAGGAGGAGAGAGGAGAGGAGGAGGAGGAGGGAGGAGGGAGGTAAGGAAAGGAAAGAGTGAGGAGTGAGGGAAGAAGTAGGGAAAGAAGAAAGGAGACGAGAGGAAAAGGGAGGATAGGAAGGAAGGAAGGAAGGCAGGAGGAGTGAGGAAGAGGGAAGAAGATAGACAGAGACAGGGGGAAGGAAAGAGAAAGGGAGGAATGAGAGAGAGGGTAGGAGGGTGGAGAATAGGGAGAGAGAGGGAAGGGGAATAGGGGGAGAGAGGGAGGGGGAATAGGGAAAGAAAGGGAGGAAGGGGAATAGGGAAAGAAAGGGAGAAGGAGAATAAAGGGAGGGAGAAGAGAGAGAGAGAGAGAGAGAGAAGAGAGAGAGAGAGAGAGAGAGAGAGAGAGAGAGAGAGAGAAGAGAGAAGAGAGAGAGAGAGAGAGAGAGGGGGGGGGAGGGGGAGGGAGGGAAGGAATGAAGGAAAAGGAGAGGGGAGAAGGAGGAGGAAGAGAGAGAGAGAAGAGAGAGAGGAGAGAGAGAGAGAGAGAGAGAGAGAGAAGAGAGAGAGAGAGAGGAGAGAGAGAGAGAGAGAGAGAGAGAGAGAGAGAGAGAGAGAGAGAGAGAGAGATAGATTTATCAATAAGATAAAAATCAAAACGAGGCAAAACTTAATGTGGAAAGAACATGGAAAAGAGAAAAAAGGGAAGAATGAGATGGAATGAGGAACGGAAAATAAAAAGACGAAAAGCAAAAATACTGAACGAAACAAGACAAAATAACAACAAATAATTAAAAAAGGACGCAAAACAATGATCACGAAGAATAACTATCCGCGAAAATCGAAACAATAAGAAATTATCATAAACAAAACAGAAAAAATAAAAATTGCTCGTTCTGAACAATAATACAATAAATTATCATCGAGGCCAATGTTTATCTAAAGTGGCGTCGGATGCAATTACGATAAAAAACATTAATAAATGATGAAAATTAGATATCTGAATATAATTTGAGAAATGAATTTGCGCAGAGAATGAGAGATATTTCAATACATTTAGATAAATAAATGCGCGTATCGTTTGAAGGCATGATAAGCGGTCGGACAACAAATGATGAAAACGATTTTGAAATAATCGTTAAAATAATGGGAGAATGCAATGGGCAATCTTACAAAAAGAAAACAGAAACAAATAAAATGGAAAAACAACAGAAAACGGGAAGACGAGTGAGCGATGACGGGGGTATGTCAACAGGCCTGCGGGGGGCGGGGAGGCAGGGGAGTGGGGGGTAGGAGGACTGGACAGGGGCAAGGGTGGAGCGAGGGACAAGGCAGAGAGAGGGGGAGGTGGAGGAGGAGGAAGGATCGCCGAATCATGAGACGATAATCATGGCGAAAGGGCAAATACGGCGAGAGAGAGAGAGAGGCTGTGGGTGCGTGGGTGGCGTCCTTGGATCGGAGAAATCCTTGCCGAACACTTCCTAATCACGGGCTGTTCGCACTTCCTCGACCCACGGAAAAGCTGGTCAAAGGGCCAGCCATCATTTCTGTAAACACAGCGCCCAAACAGCCTTTGAGGCAACGGCCAAAACACATCTTTACTTCAACTTGCCTCTTTTCAAGGTCAGCTGTTCACCGCTAAGGGACACTTGGCATGCTACATTATATCTCCGGGAGGGTAAATAACTCATGCCTCTCTGTGCACCTCCAGATTCTCTAAATTCGTGCACGCCACTTGTTCCAAATCTCAAACACATTGACACTGAATAACCTCTCTTTTCAATATATTTTCCTCCCAGTTTCAATAATTCAACGAGCACTCGGCCAGAGCTTTGTGATCCCGAGTGGTTGACGATGGACTCCTCTCGCACAGGTGACGCGGCCGCGCTCTACTGTCCACACACACACCATGACTGTTTCCTCAGCGACCACCCCACACACACCCACCACCTCTGCACGTGTGTGGAGAGGGGGGTGAGAAGGGGGCATACGGGTGGGGGTGGGAGAAAGGGAGGTGTTTGTGTCATAGAGCTGTGGAAATCTTGCCAAATGCCAAGTCGCACGGGAAAAGGTCCAAGCTTCGCCCCATATTGCACGCAACTCTCATCCTTCTGCCACCTCCGCATAGAAACGAGAACGGCGACCGACGCTCCGTGCCCTTCATCATCACGGCCCTGGTCAAAACAGTTAATTAATACTTCGCTGCACAACAACCGCCA
>NW_020870686.1:316253-331253 GCF_003789085.1 Penaeus vannamei
GAGGGAGAGGGAGAAGGAGGAGAGAGGGAGAAGGAGGGAGAAGGGAGAAGGAGGGAGAGAGGGGGAGGGAGGGAGGAGGGGAGGGAGGGGAGGGAGAGGGAGAGAGGGAAGAGGGGAGAGCGAGAGAGAGAGAGAGAGAGAGAGAGAGAGAGAGAGAGAGAGAGAGAGAGAGAGAGAGAGAGAGAGAGAGGAGAGAGGGAGAGAGAGAGAGAGAGAGAGGAGAAGAGAGAGAGAGAGAGAGAGAGAGAGAGAGGGAGAGAGAGAGAGAGAGAGAGAGAGGAGAGAAGAGAGAGAGAGAGATGAGAAGAGGGAGAAGAGAGAAGAGGACAGGGAGAGAGGAGAGAGAAGGAGAGAGAAGAGAGAGGACAAGAGATGAGAAGAAAGAAGAAGAGAGAAAGAGAGAAGAGAGAATAATCGAAGACGTCAATCTACGCCGAACCCATCTATGCGACTGCCAATTCCATTCACAGAAATCAACTGCCGATTTCTCCCCGTCAGATTTCCCATAAAAAAAAACTAATTCCAAAGGCAATGAGCTGCTGATTAGACGTTTAGCAATTTCCGCTAAAGATTTCATTTAGCAGTTTCCGCTAAAGATTCATTTGCAGTTTCCGCTAAAGATTCCATTTAGCAGTTTCCGCTAAAGATTTCATTTAAGTTTCGCTAAAGATTCCATTTAGGCAGTTTCCGCTAAAGATTCCATTTAGCAGTTTCCGCTAAAGATTCCATTTAGCAGTTTCCGCTAAAGATTTTTCATTTCCCGCTAAAAATATTACCAAAACAAATATTACCATGACAATAGACAAATGACCAAATTCAGGAACGTTCAAATAATCCCACGTTCTTATTTACCCAAAACAGAAATTAAAGAAAAGAAAAAAGAAGAAAAAAGCATTTGTTCCCCAAATTTGAAACACATCGCTGGAAAGTGTTCCCACCGTGTTCAAATGGAACAACCTGAACATTACCATGAAAACCATTTCAAACCGCGTGTGTTATTCGGGCGTTTGATAAAAAATAAGAAGAAGGGAGGAGAAGAAAAAGAAGAAGAAGGCACTTGATAAAAAGAGGAAGAAGAAGAAAGAGGAGGAGGAGAAGGAGAAATAGGCGCTTGAAAAGAAGGAAAAGAAGTAACGCTTATTGAGGTACTGGCTTAAGTTATGTGTTGTATATTAATTTAAGGAAGTTTGTAGAAAGATGGAAGGAAGGAGAACGAGAGAAAAGGAAGGAGGGAAGGAGTGTAAAAAGGAGAGGGAGGGAGAGAGGAAGGAAAAGAGAGAGGGAAGGGAAGAGGAAGAGGGGGAGAGGGAGAGGAGGAAGGGATGGAGAGGAGAGGGAGAGAGAGAGAGAGAATACAAACGAGCGAGCTAGAGAGAGATAATAAAAAAAACTCGCCTGTCAACACAATAACCTTAATATACATAACAGAAATGACAAACCCCCCCCCCCCCCGCATCTTAAAACATTCACAAATGCTTAGGAAATACAAGTGGAAAACAAAACTACACACTACACTCTGAAGGCCACGTAACTGCTACACTCAGCCCTTTCCAAAACCTTTCCAATATCTCGTTAGTTTTTTTTTTTTTTTTGAGGGGGGGGGGGGCTTTTCCGCGAGCGAAAAGTCGAGTGAAAATGAACGACCAGGAAATTATGTTTAATTGTTTGTATTAACGATTAATGGTGGTGGTGATGATGATGATGGTGATGATAATGATAGTGATAAATGATAATGATAATGATATGATGATGATAATGATAATGATGATAATTATGATAATGATATAATGATAGCAGTAATGATAATAACAATAATAATAATGATATTTAATACTAATAACAATAACAATGACAATAATAACAAGAAAAATCACAACAATAACAACGATAATAACAACCGCCAACGTCCCTGACAACAGTCAAAACAAGATGACAACAACGCCTTTGAAAGTGAAGTCAGCTGATGTTCCATTCCTCCACAGCTGATTACAATGTCAAACCTTAATGAAGAGTTAAGTCTACCTTGAGACCAGACCCAATTAGCAGGTATTCCCTTAAGACGGATATCACATCAGGTGCACAACAGAGCCCCTTGGAGGTGGAGTTCGCTTGAAGGATGGGCGGGGATAGCTGGTGGGTTGGCTGGATAGGCGTGTCTGTGAAGCTGGATGGATATTTGCGGTTCATGTGTATGTTAAGAAGGTGGTGGCTGGATGGATGGATGATTAATGGATGATGGGTGGGTGGTGGATTTGGATGGAAGGAAGGAAGGAAAGGCTGGAGATAGAAGGAAAGGAGAGGAAGGAGGGTAAGAGAGATATATTTACATATCCATTTATATACATATAAAGATTCAGATAGATAGGTACATATGCAGAACAAATGAACTGAAATGGGTCACGTGTACACAGAATGTACCTGATGTACAAGTATACACACAATATGCCGAAACAAACGCACACAACATGAATAAACTGAACGTACATACATACATAAGTTCACAAAGTAAATCAGTAACACACCGCCCTGGGCACTACACCAAACACTATACCCAGCTTCTCTCGCTAAGGGCGCTTTGCCTGCACTTCCTCTCCCTGAATCAACCAACAAACCGATCCAATTAATGACCCAGAGATTCGTGATAGAGAGCCGTGGCAATTCCATTTCCTTGCGATGCGGTTACTAATCACAAGAACCTTTTCCACGATAAGAGGCGTTGGGTTAGGTCTCGTTTCTTTTAATGTCAGCCTCTCTGACGCTGTCTTGAGCAACCAATAATAAAAATACCGAAGAAAGATATTCTTATATAGATATATAAGGAAACTACAGTCAGTATCTGTCTGTTTATCTCTATATAACTCCTTTCTTGCAGATCTAATTCTCTCTTCTATATTTCTACTACGAAGGAAAAATGTTTAACCAAAAGTATTAACAGTAAAAAAATAAAATAAAAGCTTAAAGTAATAATAACCATTCACTGCAAAACAAACAGGATGCAAGAATATTCTTTTCAGACAACAGTATCGAGGAAATGTAAAAATACTTATGGAATTCCATGAACCAAACATAAAATTAGAAAGCACGGTCATTACTAGCCATTTAGGTCAAAGTTATTTGCTACTGAACTGCTTCCACTCACAGCCTTCTACAATGGTATCATGATATTTACCTTCTATTTTTATACCCAGAGCTATTTTACTGTGATACTGCTAGTCAATGCCCTGCTATATTAGCATCTATTCCGTAAGGCTATTTCCTAAAAGTCCAGAGGTATTTTTCCTTTCATAATCAACACTCAACGGCTATTTAACGCTATTTCGTACCCAAGCTATTCAGCAAGGTCGGTGCTACTGGCGCCTTACCTTCCCATTTTCGCGTCGGTTACAACACCAAAAACAAGTTCGCTTTTATCCAATCCCTGAAGGCTGCGGTACTCGGGTCCCTTGTTCAAACAGTCACACATGCAAAAGTTTACATGAACTGTTTATGGCAAATTCTAATCTAACTGCGAAGTGAGAAATGTCTCTTTGATTCATAAATAAATAAAAATATAAATGAAAACAAATGTGTGAAAACATATACTCTTTCTTGTGTTGATGAATGTGAAAACGTGACCACAATGATGCCATCACATACGCTACAACAATTAAAATATAAAAAATAGTATACTCATACTCATTCAAATACAAGGAAACTACAGTCATTACAAAATTCTCCCTAACTGGAAAAGAAAAAATACTCTACATAAATATACCGGTCTTCTATATTTAGAAACCTCGTTAAGAAGAACCCACGAGGCATAAAACGTGAAAAAAGGAGAGCAAAACCCTGTCATTTATCTCTTCTTACTGCGATTTTCATTTTTTTAATTTTTTTTTTTTTTTTTTACCTTCTCAAGAATTCGGTGCAATTATAACGACCATTTACGTCTCTTTAGAAAAAAAAGAAAAATTGTCGTAGATGATGGAGGTTCTAGGAGATGGATAGCTATTTCTCGTAGATTTAAAACTGGGTTTACAGAAGTCGACGGAGAACAGGAAGGCAAATGCAGACACGTGTGTACTTCTACGTCTATTGCAACCCACGGAGACACAGTAACACGGAAACGGAATTATATTTTATATTATTATATATATATATATATATATATATAATATAATATATGATAATAATCATATAAGGAAATAAAATATATATCTACCAAACGCAACATACACACATACACATACATACATAATCAAGCTTCAGTACAAACAGGAATCAGTTAATTCACCGTTTCGCAAATAATATTTCCTTCCCTCATTCTTCCATCCTGATCCTTCCTTCCTTTCTTTCTTCCTCAACTTTCCTTCATTCCTTTCTTTCTTCCTCAATTCTTTCCTTCATTCCTTTCTTTCTCTCTTCCTTCCTTCCATCCCTTTTCTCCCTTCCTTCCTTTTCCCATCCTTTTCCTCTCTTCCTTCCTTCCATCCTTATTTCTCTCTCTTCCTTCCTTCCATCCTTTTTCTCTCTTTCCTTCCTTCCTTCCTTCCTGCGAGCGAAAAGGTCGAGCGCAGGCGACCGGGAATCAGGAGTGCCAATCGCGGGCAATCAGGAGTGCCAATCCCGCGCCCGTTTACCTCTGCCTCTTTGTGCCCCTGATTGCTGTCGCCCCCACGCCCACACGCCCACCCTGGCTGCGCCGGCCGGAATAGCAATCACGTTGAAACTTTATTTTTCCTTCTGGGCCATTTCCTTCTCTTTTTTTCCCTATTTTTCTTTCGGCACTCTAGCGTCGTCCATTTTGATTTGGCACCAAATTTTAGCGATTTCTTTTTTTTTCTTTCTTTCTGTCTCTGTCTCTCTGTCTCTCTGTCTCTCTTCTCTCTTAAGGCGACTAGTCTCACGTTCATACCTTTTCTTCTTCAACCTTCCTGAAGCGGCGAAAATGATAGGGGGCGGGTGGAAGGGAGTTGTCGAACGAAACCAGAGGGAAAGAAAGTGAGCGAGAGAGGAGAGAGAGATGTAGAGAGAGAGGAGAAGAAGGAGGAGGAGACGGAGAGAGGAGAGAGAGAGAGAGTAGATGAGAGAGAGCGAGAGAGAGAGAGGAGAGAGAGAGAGAGAGATGAGGAGGAGACGGAGAGATGGAGAGAGAGAGGAGAGAGAGAGAGAGAGAGAGACAGAATAAGAAGCACATCAACCCCGGGCGGAAGATTATAAAACGCCCTTCTTCCACCGAAACGCTCACACACACACACACACACACACACACACACCAACACACAACACACACACACACGCACACGCACGCACACACACACACACCCACACGCAATACACACATACACACACACCCACACCCACACACCCACACCACACACACACACACGCACACACAACACGCACGCACACAGGCCCAACACAGCTGAACAAGCTCGCCGATCACAAACTCCGTTGGTAAAATCGTTCAAACTCCGAGTGAATCAGCAAATAACTCCGCGCATGACGGCAAGCCATGAATCACTTTCATGAGACAATGATGGTGGTAACGCGTTCAAAATTTGTTCTCGAAGAAGGGCGTTGATAAGAAGGAATGAGTGAGGAGAGGCCAGGAGAAAGGAAGGAAGGAGGAAGAGTGAGGAGTGTGCTGAGGAGGCGGTTTCGGTAGGGAGGGACGTGGAGGTGAGAGAGAGGAGGATCAGGGAGACAGATCGAGGAGGAGAGAGAAAGGGTAGGTGAGCGAGGAGGAGAGGGCGATGGATTGAGCGGTGAGAAAGAGGGAGGCGAGGCATGAGAGGAAGATGCGAGGAGGAGGTCTATCTGGGGTGGTGGAGTGGAGGTGAGAAGGAGTAGTAGCGAGAGGAGGAGAGAGGACAAGAGCGAAGGAATGAGAGGAGGAGGAAGGAGAAGGCGCTGATAAAAAAAGAAGTATGATTTCGGGGAGGAGGGAAGACAGTCAGGAAGTAGGAGTAGAGAGACGATGGGTCGAACGTGAGCAGGAGGAAGATGAAAGGCGAAAGTAAAGAGAAGCGAGGAGAAGGAGAGAAAGGAAGAAGGCGCAGCTCTTGAATTTATAAAAAAAGAAGGAAGGGAGGAAAGAAAGAAGGTGGAGGGAGTAGTTGGGAATCGGGAGGAGAAGATGAAATTGCGAAAAGAGAAAGAAAGAAGAAGCGATAGAGACGAGATAAGGAGGCGAAGTGAGAGGAATGGCGCATTTGATATAAAAAAAGGAAGGCGGCAAGAGAGGAGAAGGTTTATGAAGCGAGGAGTAGGAGCAGAGGGACATGGGGGCGGGGAAGAGAAGGTAAACAAGATAGATGAAGGCGAATATGAGGAAGGAGGAGGAGGCAGGAGGGCAGGAGGAGGAGGAGGAGCAAGAAGGCAAGGAGGAGGAGCGAGGAGGAGGTAGGGAGGAGGAGGCGGAGTGAGTAGGAGGTAGAGGATGAGAGGAGGAGAAGAAGAAAAAAGTGAGGAGGAGGAGAGGAAGGCAGGAAGAAGCAAGAAAGGAAAGAAGAAGGAAGAAAAGAAAAAGAATGCGGCGAAACGATCCTTACTACCAGCGCAATTTCTGATAAGTAAGAAGAAGAAGCAAGGAAGCCAAAGAAAGAAGAAGAAGGAAGAAGGAAAGGTGCCGTGAAGAGAAAGAAAAAGAGAAGCACTTTGATAAAGCAATAAGAGGAGAAAAAGAAAAGATAAAGAGGAAGAGCGCAGACTGAGAAGAAAGGCGCTTGAAAGAGATGACGAAAGAAGCAAAGTGAAGGAAGAAGAAGAAGGAGTTGGGAGGAAGACGGAGGGAAAAAAGCGATGATAAAAACAGGAAAAAAAAAGAAGAGATGCTTTTGAATAAAAAGAAGAAGGAAAGAAAGAAGCACCCCCCCCCCCCCCAGCTCGCGGAAAACAACGGACAAAAAATAGGCGGAGGTGATAGAGCATATAAATGGGCGTCCTGGACGAGGTTCGAGCGGAGAGAGGTGATTGAAGAGGGGAAAAAAGGGAGAAGAGGGAGATTGAGGGAGAGAGGCGAAGATGAGGGGACGGAAAGGGAAGAGAGAGAGAGAGGGAGAGAGGGAAAGAGAGGGAGAAAGGAGGGAGGATTGTCTGCTCTCTTCGTCCGGTCTGTCTGCTCGCACTTAGTATATGTACCACCGACTATGCAAACACATTTACGATATACTATATATTGATTATCTGTTGTGATATTATCAGTCACTATCTATGACAGATATCCGCAGATCATGTCGTGTACGTTGTTGTGTGTGTGTGTCTTGTGTAGTCGTGTGCCTTGTGTGTGTGTGTGTGTGTGTGTGTAGGATATTAATGATATTGTGTGTGTGACGTAATTGTTTGTGTAGTGTGTGTGCTGTTTGTGTGTAACTCGCTCCATTGTGCGACTAGTTGTGTGTAGTGTAGTATTAGGACAGAATACGATCATTACATTTACATTCGGTCTGTGTGATATGTATATGAAACTCTTATGTGTTGTGTTTGGTTCCTTCACGCTGTGTGTGTGTGTATAAATCCATCTGATTGATAGACACAAGCGGTTATATGGTGTTGTGTTTTGTGAGTTGCTGTGGTGGTCGTGTGTGTGTGTGTGTGTGTATGTTTATGATCGTATTGCTATTGTATTTTTATGTACTGTATGTATGTCATGTATTGTATGTATGTAACTGTATGTATGTAATTGTATATACATGTATCATTCATACATACACACACACACACACATCACAGTAAATAATATACATATATATATTATACATTATATATAGTATATATACTATATATATATATATAGTAATAAGATATATATATATATATATTAATATATATAGGCCGTAAGTAAGCCTATTGTTGATACATGTAAAATTTTTGCAACCCTAAATATGCAATACATATTAAGTTTTTTATTTAGAATAGACAGACCACAAAAAACAGACAGGAGTTAAAGCTATTACAAAGAACACCAAATCCCGAGGCACCTCGCCGAAGCCCAAAACAATAACATTTAGTAATAATAACAACAACAAAAACGCGCATTACAAAAAACAGCCATACAAAAACACACACAAAACACACCCGCAGGAGACGATCCAGCTGGGCGAACGACCACAAACCCCAAAACTTCCAGCGAGAAGAGAAGGACGAGAAATGGCAGTGTCGTGTAATCCAGGTGTTTTGTCCTGACGTCCATCCAAGCAAGAGATCCTCAGCGCCCCACACCGCCCACAAACACCATATAGCCAAAGAAAAGACAGGATATAGACGGAAGAAGGAATAGGTACTCTTACAACCAGGGACAGAAATTGGAACAGTTCAGACCGGGGGTTAGGAGAAAATTGGAACAACGGCTCAGATTTCACTTTTGGGGAATTTGAAACCAACGCAAGTGGACAGGGCGAAAAAAACGATCCGTAGATTAAAAAATTTTATCTGATATCCTGATTAAAGGAAACAAAAGTTACCTAGTTTATAAGAAATTAGGAAGAAAAAGAAGAAAAGAAAAGAGAAGGTGAAAAAGTAAAAGAAAATATGTTTTGACAAAGTTTTTCCGTTACACATAAGAAAGCGAAAAAAGAGGTGAAGGGTAGAGAGAGAGAGAGAGACGAGAGACGAGAGCAGAAACGAGATCTGAACTAAAGGAGAAATAAAGAGAGAGAGGAAGGAGAGAGAGATAATAGGAGAGGTGAATGAGGGGCGATGAGCTTGCGAGAGGGAAGAGGGGACTGAGGAGTAGGGAAGGGAGAGGAGGTGCGAGATAAGGGCAGTTTAGCACTCAATCCATATAGACGGGTGAGGGAGAGGGAGTAGGACGAGAGATTCCTTGATCGGTGAAGAAGAATCAAATCTCGAGAGAGAGACGGCGATTTGACGAATGGAAACCGAGATGAGGAGACGATCGAGAGAGAGAGAAGAGAGAGCAGAGAGGAGAAGAGAGAGAGAGAGAGAGAGAACGATGAGAGAGACAGTCTGGAGCAGGAGAGGAGAGGAGAGGGGAGGAGAGCGGAAAGACGACAGAGGAGGAGAGCAGGGAAGAGACGAGAATGAGGAGAGAGAGAGAGAGAGAAGAGTGAGAGAGGAGAGAGAGGAGAGAAACGAGATCAGAGGACATAGGAGAGGATAGGACGCCGAGTTGACTGATTGACCGCGATTACGGATGAGACAGATGACGAGGGATGCGAGAGAGACGAGATGGAGAGAGAAGAGATTTTATGACGATTAGAAATGAGAGAGGGAAAGAACGATAAAAAAAATAGATAAGAAAAACAAATTGGAAAAAACTTTGAGAATTTGAGAAAGAGGGAAAAAATACAGAACAGTAAAATAACGTTAACGTATGAGAATGAGAATAATGAAAATAATCGAGAGGAAGAGGAGGGAGAGAAAGAAACAAAAGAAACGAAAGAGAAGAGAGACGAGGAGAAGAGAATGAAACAAAAAGAGTAAACGAAAAGAATAAAAAAATTTCAAAGAACAGAATAAAAAAAAAAGCGAGGGGGAAAGAAAAAAAAAAAAAAACGAAATAACAACGAAGAGAAGAGAAAGAAAAAATAACACCACCAACCTAATCGCAACGTGAATAGGAATGGGAAGAGAAAGAGGAATGAGAGACCGAAGCAATGAGCACAATCTTATTTTTTGGAATATTCCAAAATATCGCATTCCCAACAATGGATTCCAGAACAGGACACCAGACTGCCATTACGTCGCGAGAGCTGGCTACTATAAACGTGAAAGAGGCAAGACGGCAGAACAAGAGAGAGAGAGAGAGAGAGAGAGAGAGAGAGAGAAGGAGAGGAGAGAGAGATGAGAGAGAGAGAGAGAGAGAGAGGAAGAAGAGAGAGAGAGAGGAGAGAGAGAGAGAGAGAGAGAGAGAGAGAGAGAGAGAGAGAGAGAGAGAGAGAGAGAGAGAGAGAGAACGAAAAAATAGAAGAAAATGAATCAAAATTTTAGAAAAAATGCAAAACAGAGTAACGATGAGAGAAAATGAAAAATCGAGAAAGGACGAAACAATAATCACATAAATCACACAGAAAAAAAAAGATAATAATAAAAAAATAATAATAATAAAAAATAAACAAAAAAATAAGAAAGAGAGAGAAAAAAAATATCATTTACATCGTACGATAACCCTGTTTATAAACACCGAAACACAAACACTAAACCTGAGTCGTGTGTCCCAAGCATGAAAGCGAGGACTCTGTGGCTGCTACTGATAGACACTACACTCTTCCTCTAACACCAGTCCCAGGATATATCACAAACAGAAACGCTAAGACAACAGTAATGCCCTTATACCGTTGGATAATGTAAGAGTTAATTACTTGCCATTGCAGAAATAGCAGGTGCGCCGGACATTAGCAAAAAAATTATAATGAAGATAACAAAACACTGACCTATTTTTCTGGACATTAAAACCATTTGTATTTAGAGCAAATAGAGAGTGTGAAAATAAAAAATAAAAAATAAAAAAATGAAAATAATAACAATGATAATAACAATGAAAAATAACTAGATAAATAAATAAATAAAAAGTATATCCGAAAAGTAAAAGCTCAATCTTTTCATCATTTTTGGTACGACGCGTACATGTCCTCGTCTAAAAGCTGAAAGCTGCATTCACCTGCTCTTACAGCATTACTGCAGCATTAACTAATATCGGGACGTCGATGAAGCATGGCATAACGGTTCGTCGGAATGAGATCCGGTCGAGAATCCGCACAGGTGTTGAGTGTAAGGACGAATATAAAATAGTTTTAAGTCCATTCAATACCACTTCGTTTGCTAAAAAGTTCTTGCGAAATTCCTGATCGACTGGCAGTAAAAAGAAAAAAAAAAAGAAAAAAAAGGGGTATTCTGATCAGTGTGAATGCTCCATGCTCGAGACTCTTTCCAAAAGCACCTATTGCTTAATAGGAAACGCTGGTTCATCCTACCACAAGAACGGTGCAGGATTATGGTCGCCTGGGGGGATGTGCGACAGTTCCTTCAGTTACTTTACTTCAAATTAGTTCTACCTTTTACACTATTTTCACTACTTCACCAACGGGATCACTATCACCAAAATTACTGTGAAAAAAATACCACTACGGTCGTCATAGCAAACGTACATCGTCAACCAGCATCATCATCACCACATAAGACTGCTTTCAAGAAGGAAGTGACAGGTGTAAGATAAACATTCACCTCTTTTGCTCACAAAAATGTTCATCAACACAAGATTTCCTCTCCGTGAACCCCTAGTGAAAAAAGTAAAAAAAAAAAAAATTAAAACGATCACTCTCAATCCAGCGTAGGCTTTGAACAGGCATGAACAAAATCAGATCAATCCCTCTGATATCCTCGCAGTGACACACACACACACGCACACACCACACTAAATACCGGTGTTATTCCACTATTTCCCGTTACAGTGATTGTTCACCGACACTGTAGCGCCTCCGACTCGCTCTACGGAAGCCACAGTGCTAGTGAAGCGTATGATGGCGCCTCCCTCAACTACCGGACTTAGTTTTACTCGTAAGGTTTCCGTCTATGGATCGTAACCTTGTCGAGTAGCGGCGAGCTGGTATAGGCCTGTATAATCGATAAATATCCTTGAGACACTGCTATGCCACGCGTTGGAAAAAGGAGAGAAAATAAGAAAGAAAGGGAAGGAAAGAATGGGAAATTGGGAAGAGGATATGAAATAAAATAAAGGAAAAGAAAGAAAGAAAATAAACAAAACTAGAAGTACTCAGAGAGCGCATACCTCCGCCAAGGCAATGAGGTCACTGATGCAATAAGAATAATTACACTTGAAGAATTACATTAAAATCACCTCTTTCTTAAGTACACTGGTGACGTCCGTACACAAAACCTCCTTGGAAGAGGTAATAAAGGGAATGATAAAAATAATAGTTAACCCTACTGCCGAGTCAACAGAGGTAACTGAGGCAATCATTAAAAAAATCCTGGATCCAGATCACCACCATTTAATGGCATTTAAGTAAACCTCTGGTAAAAACTGGTAAAAATTGTTCATAACTTTTTGAATTATCCTGCAAACCAACCAACAAACTAACTAAACAACGCTACCAAAAACATACCTTCCTTGGCGGAGATAATAAAGGACGTAATAATAATAATAATAAAAAAAAAGACATTGAAAGATAAGATATGAAAAAAAGAACGAAAGGAAATAAGAAAAAGGAGGTAAAGAAAGAAAGTAAAAAAAAAAAAAAAAAAAAAAAAAAAAAAAAAAAAAAAAAAAAAAAAAAGAACGAAAAAAAAAAGAAAAGAAAAAAAAAAACGCTCCGGGAAATCTAATATATTCCTCCTCAGGTGGTAACACGAAATTACTGAATCTACAGCAAAACCAATACTCCCTCTGGCGTTTCATGTGGAAATGAGTCAACATTCTGACTTGAAAACATCGTATACATTTTCGTTTTTATTTTATTTTTTATTTATTTTTTTTTTTTGTTCTTGCTGTCCTGTTCCATGCTACAAAGAGAACGTTCACGGTGTCACTTTATCAAACAGAGAACAATGTTATTAAAATCCTTCACTCCTTTAGGTACAAGTCGAATAGTTTGTTATTTCACTCCCCATTGATCTTTCTGTAGGAATCGTCATACAAATGATGGCACTAAGGATAGCACTCCGCACGTGTCAACTTATGCCATGACATGCGAATGCCGCGAAACAGAAAATATAGGAGAAATTGGGGAATAGAAGAATTCGAGAAACAGAGAAATGAAAAGAAAAGAAAAAGCGTAAACTGGAACAATTTGCAAAGGCTCGATGACATAGTGTAGAGTTGGTGCAACGTTGCTTCGAGTGACTTTTAGGGCGGAATGGGCGTGAAGATAGCCTTGTTGGTTCACACAAACAGACACACACACACATACATACATGTGGTTGTGTGTGTGTGTGTGTGTGTGTGTGTGTGTGTGGTGTGTGTGTGTGTGTGTGTGTGTGTGTGCACATACATATACATAAATCTTCTTCCCCCACCACGTCTGACCTCATCAACCTCCACTTCCTCACCCCCGCTGTAACCCCTCACCCTCCCTTTCCCCTATCCCTCCCCTCCCCCTCCTCCCTCATCCCCCTTCCTCCTCCTCCTCTTCTCCTCCTCACCATCCCCCTCCCCTTCTCCCCCTCCTCCTCCTCCTCCCCTTCTCCCTCATCAACCACTCCTCCCCCTTCCTCTCCTCCTCATCACTCCCTCCTCCCTCCCTCCCCCTCATCACCCCCCCCCCCCCGCCCCCCGCCCATGCGTTCCGGCGGGCGAATCCCCAAGCGCGCCAGACTAAGCCTCCGCGACCAGGAACTCCTTCTGGAACCGCGGCGGCCGGAGAGGCGTCGTTGCGCGTGTCTCCTGCGGCGCTGATGTGGGGTTCCTCGCCGGCCCCTCCTCCTCCCTCGTCAGCTGATTCGCCAGTCGCCGTGATTCTTTCCTTCCGTGTCGTCTCCCTTCCGTTCGTCTCGTTTAGTTCTCTATCTCTATTCTCTTCCTGATCTATTATTCTCCATGTCTATTCTCTTCTGTATTTATCACTTCATTCTGCTTTCTTCCTCTCCTTTATCTCTATCCCTCCTCCGTCTATTCTCTTTCTTTCCTCTATCTTATTCCATTCCCCTTATTCGCCGACCCCTCCTCCCCCGTCAGCTGATTCGCCAGTCGCCGTGTTTCTTGCCTTACGTGTCTTCTCCCTTCCGTTCGTCTCGTTTAGTTCTCTAATTCCATTCTCTTCCTGATCTATATTCTCCATGTCTATTCTCTTCTGTATTTATCACTTCATTCTGCTTTCTTCCTCTCCTTTATTTCTATCACTCCTCCGTCTATTCTCTTTCTTTCCTCTATCTTATTCCATTCCCCTTATTTCCCTAATTCCTCACCTCTCTTCGCTTTTTCCTCTGAATATCTATTTCCCCTTCACCACCTCCCCTCCCTTTTTCACGTCCTTTGCCTACCTTACCTTCCTGCTTACCTCCCCCCCCTTCTCCTTCCTCTCGCCGTTCCTGCTACTCACTGGCCTCCCCCTCACCCCTACTCCCCAATCCCCACCCCACCTTCCCCTCTTCTTCCAGCCCCTCTACCCTGTTCCCCAATCCCCCTCTCCCCTTCTTTCCCTCTCTCCTCCCCCCTCTACCCTATTCTCCTATCCCCCTCCCTCCTTCTCCCCCATTTCCCCCCCTCTTCTTCCCTCCCCTCTCCCACTCCTCCTTCCCCTTCCCCCCCCCCCCGTACCCTTCCTCGGTACGAATCTTTACAACCTGTCGTTCACAATCTCCATTTACGTCGCCTTGTAGCAATTTCGCGTGCGTGAGTGTAGCGTGTGTGCGGAGGAGGGGGAAGGGGAGAGTGGGGTGGGTGGGCCAAAATAAAGTGGGGTAGCAGCAGCCGATTGAATTTCGCCATAATTCTAAGAACAAACCTAAAGATAACTGAGTTGCGGTGAGGAGGGGAAATTTTGTCAAAAAATTGGGGAAAATGGAAAAAAGGTTGTTTTTTTTCCTTAGCAATATATGAAGAAAAAACAAACAAACTGAGATGGATCTAATTTGTTTTGAAAAAGTAGCAAAAGGCGAAGAAGGTTTTTTTTCCTATATTGAAAGAAAAACAAAGAAGAAAAAAAAAAACAAGCAAAGATGTTTATGAATCCTACTTGTACTTTCCAAATTTACTGCCCCTTAAAAAGGACCCATTTTCCAGCACGCAATTTTCGCGGCCCAGAAACCAAGGACAAAATCATAAAAATCATATCTTTACGGGCGCAGACCCCCCCCCCTCAAAAAAAATCACATACCAATAACAAATCACCCCCCCCCAATACAAAAAATACAACCACAACAAAGATCCAAAATAAATTGGAATCGACAAACATTTTTTTCTCTCTCTCCAGACGAATGACCTAAGATGACCCGAGTGAAGAGGGCGTGGCATCCAGGGCGGCTCTCAAAAGGATCTTGGTATTGTGAGAAATGTATGGTGAAGGGCAGCCGCTCCTATCCTTTGGTTAGAGGTATTGG